>VUQG01031804.1:33664-67838 GCA_015106755.1 Etia nguti | reverse complement strand
TGACGGTTAATGAGCGATTTCAAACATCAGGACATTCATTACTCTGATTTTTCACGTGCCACTAGATGGCGATCTCACCTCATCTCTCTGGCTCTGCTGCAGGAGGCGCAACACACTATAGTAGCCCACTGGCTGCCAATGTTTGCATGGGTAAATTTTGACGTGTTGTTCGTGGTGGGTGAAATAAACGAGGATCAATAAGACAGAGTCAGAGTGACAGCAAAGACAGTCAGAGTGGTACTTGGTGGTACAGAAGAAAATAGCGAGGAGGAGGAGGAGCTGGAACAGAAGCTAAAATCCGAATGATACGAGACAGAAGAATGTACAATATACCTGAAAATGCCAGTATAGTGATCATCATAATTAAAAGTGTGGAAAAGATGGATGGATGCCAGTTCCTTATTCACAAATATTTGAAGTATATATGTCTCTTAACATGTGTTTCCTGTTTATCCTGTGCCAA
Organism: Etia nguti; assembly: GCA_015106755.1. Lineage (NCBI taxonomy): Eukaryota > Metazoa > Chordata > Actinopteri > Cichliformes > Cichlidae > Etia > Etia nguti. The sequence goes on along the minus strand of VUQG01031804.1, from coordinate 67,375 downwards.
ACATGTTGTTGTATTTTTCTTTCACCAAACCTGATCAAAATGTAAGTGAGAAGTTTGAGTTCACATAACAGGAAGGGCATCCCCTTTGTTTTTTCTGTATTTTCATCACTACATCGCCATATTGTGCAAGAATTATAAACACTGACTAGTCAGTTTTTAAGGTACACCTTGTTAGCTGGGGCCCTTCTGCCTGCAGAAATGCCTTAATTTCATATATTCAGCAAAGCACCTTTTGTTCCATTTTGCCATGATATGGGGTTGTAGCTCAGGTAGAGTAGGTCAGAAGGTTGGTGGTTCCATCCCTGGGTGCTCCAGTCTGCAGGCTAAATATCTTTGGGCAGGATAATAACCCTAAGTCGCTCATCAGAGTATGAATATGAGTGAAGGAGGCATTTGTAAAAAGCACTTGAGTGCTCCAGGAGAGTAGAAAAGCACTATATAAGAATTGGTCCATTTACATGATGGCATAATGCTACAGATTTGTCATCTGGACACCCAGGATGTGAATCTCTTGTTCTCCATTGGATTGAAATCTGGTGACTGTGGAGGCCATTTGAGTGCAGTGAACTCACTGGTTAATGTTGAATAAACCAGTTTAAATGGATTTGAGTTTTGGTCTGTTACCCTGCTGAAAGCAGCCATCACTGTAGGTAGACTGGACATGCCGTATTGTGCAGCCAACCTTTTTTGGTCACGGTCAGCAATACTACTCAGGTAGGCTGTGGTATTTAAAATATCCCACACACCATTACACCACCAGGAGGCTGAACCAATGATACAAGGTAGGATGCATCCATGCTTTCAAGTTGTTAATGTCAGATTCTGACCCTACCATCTTAATGGTAGCCAGACCAGACCAAGTCATGGGGTTAGGTTATTGACTAATCTTACTGAGCCTGTGCAAACTGTAGCCTCAGTTTCCTGTTCTTAGCTGAGAGGAGTGGTGCCTGTTGTGCTCTTCTGTCTGTTGTAACAAATAGTTATTTGAGTTACTGTTGCCAGAGTTCGGAGGAGAAAGGCAGTCCGGCCATTCCCCTCCAACCTCTGGCATCAACAAGGCATTTTCACCCAGAAAACGGCCGCTCACTGGATATTTGTTGTTTGTGGACCATTCTCTGTAAACACTCAGACAGGAAAATTCCAATAGGTCAGTCGTTTCTGAAATACCAACAATCATGACACATTCAAGGTCACTTAAGTCCCTTTTCTTCCTCATTCTGATACTCGGTTTGAACTTCACCAGGTTGTCTTCACCATGTCTACGTGCCTAAGTGCACCGAGCTAGCTCCAAGGTTGAACAGTTGTACTTAATGAAATGGCAAGCGCATGAATATTGGGATATAGCAAGTATAAAAGATGTGATGTTAACATGTGAACAAAAACTCAAACAAATACATATTGAGTACTGCATGATTTTATGTTGTAGTCCACCTAACTAGACTGACCGAGCTGGCATTTAATGTAGAGGATTAGACAAACTCACTAACCTTTTTTAAAAAAATAAATATCACTTCAGCTTTGTGACGTTCAAACAAAAACAAGAAATTTGAACATCACGGCTTGATTTTTGGTCCCACTGTTCTGTCATCCTGTCCTCAGACGTCACCAAAGCACTGAGTCATATGCCAAAGCCTTCTGAGCCATAAGACAATTAGGACTAAGAGGAAGCACAAGGCAGTGTTTAACCAGAGACGCTGCTCAGAAACCAGCCACGCTAAACGGGTTACAGCGAAGACAACCTGCTCACCTGCTGTTTAGTGGAACTAATAAGGACCTCATTGGAGGCTGCGACCAGGAAATAGGTCGAGAGATCCATTATTACACACACTTTAAATATTTCAGTCTTTAAACCTTTCAAATCATCTTTGATGCTGCAGTCAGTGTTCTTCCGTTTAATTTCCCCCCCCCTAAATGTAGTCAGGGAGGAAAGTGTGATTGAAATAGTTTTCCTGGTATTAAAATAGTCATTTGGAGACTTTTGATTTCTCATAGGCTACAAAGAAATCTATTTCTTTGCTGTGTGGGTGAAAACAGGAATGAAAATAATGTCTGAAAATAAGCAGGTGTGCATTGATGAAGTTAAGGATTAGCAGGGAGACAAGGCAGCAACAAAAAAGGCTTTGAAGAATCGAAACAACTAACAGGATCATTCTTACTAATTACTGAGTGCAAAACTTTCCATGATTTAATCCTTTGCTTTGATGAAGAGTCCATAATGGTTCGGCTAAGGATACTCTGGGCCACTCTGATCAAATTCATGACACAGGCCAGAGTGACACCTTGTTACAGGGCATTATCATCTCTGTTGATGACACTTTACCCTGTAAATGTGTTGCTCATAAACAGTCATTATCCTGAAAATAGGACCTTTAAATTGAACTCAAATTGTATTTTTGACCTATTTTTAGATGCACCAATTTATTTCCTGCATGTAACTACAAAGATACCCCTGCTATTCCTTGATTTCAGCTATTTAATATATATTAAAAAAATAAATAAATAAATGAAATAAAAAATAAAACAGATAACACCATGGGTGATAATACATTTCGTTCAAGGTGTCCACTCTGTTACTATAACAGGATTTTCAGTAACAGGAAAGAGATTTTACCACAGAAAAAGATTATTAACACGTTATTAATCATATTTTCACTATTATAAAAAGGAAGTGCCATGTGTTTTAGGTAAGGTTCTTCCAAATGTCCTGAGAATCCTTTGATGTTGTTCAAAAGGCAGACAGGTAGGAATTTACAGTGTTTGTGTTACTCTAGGGTGGGATCGCTGAATTATCTGGATAAAAATGAACCAAGCATTTCATACATGACTGTATACAGAGAAGATCAGTGTTCCTAATGTGGAGCCCTGGAGAACTCCTTCAGATTAGGGAGAAAACAAACTATTTGAAAAAAAAACTACAGCATTCCTGTCAATACTGTGAAGGCTATTCACCAGTGTCAAAAGGCACATAATAATAATCAGCATCATCATTTGCTTTTTATATATGCAGCTGAAATTGAGCCACATGTTTGGAGATATGACAGGTGTAAATCATGGGACTGTCCTCGGGGTGCAAATTCACATCTTTGTACTGTGAGAGGAAACCCACACAAAAAAGCTCCACCTATACACAAGGTTCAAACCCAAAACCTTCTTGCTGTGAGGGAATAGTGCTAAGAACTGCACCACTGATCGATCCGAAGGTCAAAGTGATGATGCTATATGATAATTTGAATGCATGTACAATGTTCCTGAAGAAGTCATTTGTTTTTTAATCACAAACATATGATCAAAAGCTTTTTTCAGAGTGCTTCTGGTTCAACAATGTCAGTTTGCACTACGGATTGGACATTGGTGCAGCATTTAGCATCATCACCTCACAGCAAGAAGGTTGCTGGTTCAAATCTTGGCTGGGGCCTTCCGGTGTGGAGTTCACATGTTCTCCTTGTGTCTGCGTGGGTTGTCTCAGAGCATTCGGGCTTTCTCTCACATTTCAAAGACATGCTTGGGGTTAGGTTACCTGGTGATTCTAAACTCAGGTGTGCACAGCTGGGATAGATTCTAGCCTCCGTCCATGAGAAGGACTGATGAATATCTGATCAGCTGAAGTTTCCTTTGTTAAAAACAGCATCTTGTCACATCACTTTAAAAAAGACATGTCGATATGAGTGGACATGTTATTCGACAAACATGCAGCTTAATCTGTAAAATTTGAAAGAATGAGCTACCTTTTAAATCTAAAATCTAATTAATAAGTTAACCATTCATTCACAGAGGTTAGCATCTGATTCTGTTGCTGCTGACACTTGATTTCTGCACGCATGTTTCAAGTCAAGGGGAAAATGCAGCACACTGATTTGAGGTAAGGAAGGAAATCTCATTGTTTAAATGAAGAAATGACACAAAGGAGAAGCCCAAGTCCTTAGAAAACAGTTCCATATTTATTGCAAAATATTTTTGTACAGAATACAACTGAAAAAACATCAACAGAGGAGGAATGGACAGTAAGGCCAACATCAGAACTCCAAGAGCTGAAATGTACAAACACCAATAGTAACAACTGCTGCTTTAATATAATTTTTATACATAAATTGTTTCCCGCCCTCACAGCGACCTCCTTAACGAAAAAAAACAAACAAAAACCTCAAACGTCTTCCCCTTTTTTTCTAGAACATTATTGCCTTTGGCTGTAAACCCATCACCTTAAAACAACAACAATCCTTAAAATGCTGAAATTTCTGTAAGAAACGTGTCCCTTGATTGACAATGTCTCACAAAATATAAATATATATATATATACTTGTAAAAAGCTCCAAACGATATGGGACTGATAATATTTCAGAAGTGTGTAACATCACGTTTCTTTGAGAACACGAGGAGGTTCAAAACAGTAAGCTAAAGTTAAAAGGCTAACACCATTAGCTCAGCTGCTAACATCAGTAACCGAGTGTGCTGCGATAGTATTTCTGATTCTAACCTAAAAAAAACAAAACATGAAAATTAGCTTTTTTTTTTAGTTCACTTCACACTGCTGGAATAACTGAACCCTCGCTTGAGCTCAGAGGGGTTTAGCATAGTGCGTCTAGGTAATTTCGGGCGTGCATGCCCATGCACATCCTCATGCGATTTGGCACTGATTAAAAAAAAAAAGTTCCTTCCTCAAAGCAAATCTCGTGGTACCCCTTGGATTCTCCAGCTCCTTCTCTGTCACCTTTTTTTTTCTTTATACATAAGAAAGGCAGAGTGAGACCGGATATACCCCCCCTCCCAAAAAAAACATTCAAATGTACATCTTTTTAACGTTGCCTCTCCCAAAATTTGGGATCTAATGAAGAAAAAAAAGTGTCTCTGGAAGTTTATGTCTGAAAATAAAAATTAAATTAAGATTTATACATATATATATATATATCTGCATAAGCCCTTCAAGTTAACACACCAAGAACGGATATCAGGATGATGTACAATCCAGAACTCCAGAGGAGAAAGGGAGGCTTTCTTCTGAAAAGACTGGATTACAAAGGTAGACGTGGAAGGAAATACACAAGTGACACGACTACGCCATGTTTTTGCCCTTCTGTTTCTAGATCTTACAATACATCTGGTGGGTTTGGTAACAAAATAGCCGTTAAAGTGTGTGCCGCATGACAGACAGACTGAGTGGTCGCCACACACAGAGTCAAACACAGAAATGAAGCCGACTGGTGCTTCTGGGAAGCTTGGTGGACTTTTTTTTTCCTTCTTTTTTTTCTTGTGTTTTCAGAGGAAAACATCAGCTTTGTTGCAAACATTCGTTTAACTAATGAGAATGAAACTGTGACTTTAGACAAAGTGTTTCTACTTCAGTTCTTAGTCAGTATGCCCAACTCTCCAACCTTTCCTTTCAGTAACCTGTTGCTTTATAATGCTGTGTGTGTGGTGTGTGTGTCTGAGAGTCTGTGTGTGTGTGTGTGTGTGTGTGTGTGCATGTGTGTGTGTGCCTGGGGGTGGCTCTTTAATTCTGTATGGATATTCCAAGTGCTTTCAATGATTTGATACCCTGAGTAGAGGACATAGGCTTGGGGGGTGAACTTCAGTAGAAACCAAAAACCTTTTGGCCGAAAAAGGATGTTACTAAGTAATACCACCTTTCACACATAAATACACACCTGTACTCGTAGGTACATTAAAAACCACAAATGTAAGCAGAGAGAAAGAAAACGACGACAACAACAAATCACCCATGACGACACGGTCATTTTCAGCTTTGCAATATGCATATGTTCATGCATATACAGTGTGTATTTCCCCTTGCATACAGACAAGTGGTTGGGGATTATATAGAGAGCCTTTAGTTATACCAACTCCCTCTGCAGAGACTAACACTGATTATTAAGAGACTGATACAAATGAGAGCGAACATAATTCACAGGACAGGCTGAGGAGCAAGATGAGAAGTGATTTCTGTGCAGCCTTGTAAACAGATGTGGCCAGAGAGCCAGAGAGGATGATGGGACAGACATCCACTTAAAGCAGCAAAGAGAGGAAAGATTACACGAGGCAGAGGCTGGGTGGGAGTGAGGAAAAGAAGTAGTGAGTTAGGGGAGGGGTGTTTTTTACCCTCCCAGCTTGCCAATCAAAGCAGCAGTGTCGCCTCGTGACTTTGACTGTCGGACTCTGCTAAACATCTGTCCTGGCGCTGAAAATTGAATTAAATTAATAGACACGCTCCTGCCTGCGCTGCTCAATGAAAGCTACTCTGAACACAAGGTGGCCTCTCAGTGATTTAACACAGCATCTGATAGTCAAGCAGCCTGTGGGCTGATTGAATATTTATTCACCGAGGGGATGGTTGGGGTTTACTGGGGGTGTCCAAAATAACATCTGTCCACTGCCCATCCCCAGCCTCACTTCTCTCCAACGCCCCCCTTCACTATTCTCTGGACTGAGCGGAGAGAGAAGCTCAGACAAACAGCTGGATCCGCTCGCGGATGGTCTGCCGGCAGATCGGGCAGGTCTTAAGCGCGGCGCTGCAGTCAATGCAGGAGGCGTGCCCACACTGGAAGACCAGCTTGATGTGGTTGTCGATGCAGATGGGACAGGTCATCCTCTCCTCCATCTGACGGTAGCGGGACTGCAGTTGTTCGAGCAGGTTGTGCTGCTCTGAGTTCTCGGTGCCGGGGCTGCAGTCCACCTCCGTTTGGTCTGTGGAGGGAGGTCGTCGTTATTAAACGAGTTCGTTTTATGCAGACTGTGCAATGCAAGATGAGACAGTCCTGCTGTGCTAATGGCTCAAAGATAATAAGGTTAACACGGAGACAGCAGTGTCCAGAACACACAGCTGCTTTCATTTACCATTCAAGGCTGCGTCTCAGTGAAATCTCAAGACCAGAGAGCACCGCGCTTATAGATACGTCGTCTTTAGGACATCATAAATGATTAAATAATCTCATGAATAAACATTAAGGTAACAAGAAACATTTAAGACTTAAGATTTCAGACAGTAAAGCAGCTAGACCTTACCTTGCCTAATTTTCTTGGTGATTGTGACCTGGCATTTGATGCACTTCTTCATGCGATGGGCACATTCTGTTTAGACAAGCATCACGTTAGCCAAGGATCAATTAGCCTAAATCTGTTACAATAAATCCACACTGTTTAACATTTAATAATGAAAGTAGAGCAAACAACAGAGAGAGAAAAAATGCACAGCCCACCTTCACAGGCCACACTGTGCTGGCAGGGGCAGAAGAGAACCAGAAGAGCCAGCTCGGAGCAGATGAGGCACTCGCTGGGCCCGGGCGGCGTTGGTAGAACCAGGTTGGTCATGGTGTTGGGTGTCGTGTGGACCCGCCGCAGGCTGGCGCTGCTCAGGCCCTGTCCACATGTGATGGCCTGCAGGCGCTGCAACCTGACACACAACACACAGCTATAACGCTGCACTAAACCAAGGCTTCCCTTTTTAACCTCAACTGACTCCCACACACCAGCGCTTATCCCTTAGCAACTGTTTTCTGTTCGTCTTTAAAGTCCTGGTTCCTTTCAATGAAAAATAGCACATAAGGGTGTAAATATGACCATCAGAATGTTTTATGAACTATGCATCGTAAAAATATCAGCCACCGCTTTGTGTTTTTCAACCCTAATTTTGCAAACGGCTACCTGTGCTTCTCAGAAAAGCTCTTGATGAGCTGCAGCATGGTGCTGTCTGAAACCAAGTCCAGAGGACTCTTGCCCTTGTGGTTGGCGTAGCTGATGTCAGCACCTTCCATCGCTAGAAAACAGGCGACAGCTGTGCCTACGCTCAGCTCCGTACTCCCCAGAAGACCTGTAGTGTTCAGCTGTGGACAGAGAAGGTAAGGGAAGGGAGAGAAGTGTGAGACCATTTTAGAGACGTACTCTTTCAAAACCTAACAGTGAGAGCTGAGAACAAATTAAAAACCTCCAGGAGCTGAATTTAAGCAACACTAGGTAACTGAAGTAAAAACAGTGCAACCCAGCTAAGGCTGATATATAATTGCACTCCTAATCAGCACGGAAGAACTCCTAATAACTCATCTGCTGACAGTGGCCAAAACAGCCCTGAGCACTTAAGTCTAGCCACCTTCATGGCTGTGTATGTGTGTGTATTAGTGTGAGCTTGGCAGGTGTCCAGGATGCTGAGAGGAGCTGCAGTGTTTGCGGTCGTGTAGACTAGAAAGGACGTTCTTCTTCACTGTTGCAATGATACCAAGACGAACTGATGGAACAGCAATTAAAGTGCTGCTAAAGCAAAGAGTCAAGGTCTCTGTAAGATGAATATCAGGCTACTTCTCATGAAATTATTTTAGGCGAATGCTCTGATAAACCATCATTACATGACCCAGTATCAAACAACAGATAAACAAAGTTAGCATCTTTCTAATTACTGGAACTACTCTTTTCCCAGTGTAGGAATAGGTGGAAATCATGTGACCTAAATCAATCTATTTAGCATTTTGATGATGTCAGAGCAGCCCTAACAGCTCAACAAAGCATGTTTGTGTTAACAATGTACAATTTCAAATAACTACGAGTAGCAGAATTAGCCGTTCTTTGCAGTAATACTCGGGTCCATCTTTGCCAAATGCATACTGTAACACTGGGTGCACTTCTCTCATTTATTACAATCTCTCTTTCAGTCTCCTGCTAGTATTTTCTTTTAAAGCCACAGAACGAGATTAGTCAAAGACACAGTCATCTTACGAAATCCTAAATGTTGAGGGCTTATTGTTCAAATGTCTATAGCTTTACTGCGCATGCAGCCCCTGCTTTAAACTATATATGGTATCATTTCACTGCACTCCTAATTACTTTGTCCGCAGTTAACCCCACTCTCCTGCCATGTTTATACAACCTGCCAAAGTCCTTTCTCCTTATTTAACACCGTCTTTAAGGCCGTGCCACCTGATTCCTTCCAATTCCTTCTCACACTCATCCTGCCGTTTACCTGGTAAAGTCAACTAACTCTCTTACACGAAATTAACCCCAGAACTAAAGGTAAATAGTGTAACACTTATTCATTTATGTTCACCATTCTATCCTCGACCCTTATTAGCCTTTATTTACCCTACTATGAGCCTGCACTTACGCTCCAAAGCCCACAATAATCTCTCTCTCCAGCTCTAAAGTAATGTTCTGATCGTCATTTACTCTCTTATTCAGTCTATATTTACATCTCTTAGTAGTCTTAGTAACCTTCTCTTTGTCCTTTATTTACCCTGTTGCCAGGTTTTATTTAGCCACCATTTCATCCTGTCAAACAGCATCTTTTCTCTTGCTCTCTTTTCATTTGATCCACTTCCAGCAACACCAAGAGTACAACAGTAAAGGATCTGTTAAAAGCCAATCTCATGTTTCAACTCTATCCCATCATAAAGGGAATGGCAAAAGTTAAAAGCTGGTGAACTTTGGTGTAACAGTAAAAGAGTTTCATCAAACCAGGCGCTCCCCTCGAAGGAATCTTTTAAAAATGAAAAGAACAAATTTAACAACATGCCACCTCCCCCTTACCCTCCCCATCAGTTCTCACCCTGCAGTACAGAGACGTGGTGGAACATCCGTCGCTGCTCTCCTCGTTGCTGCTGGTACCTACGGATGGGCTGAGCATAACGTTGGCCAGCTGCGGGCGGAGGAGGGCCACGTGCATGGCCGTGTCACCGTCCTCGTCCTCCATGTTGACGTCGGCGCCCTCGTCCACCAGCAGCTGCACCAACTCTGTGTGGCCCTGCGTCACCGCCAGCTGAAGCGGCGTCTGGTTGCGGTTGTTTCGGATATTGATGTCACAGCGCCCCTGTAGAAGAAGAAGAAGAAGAAAGAAGAGCAAAAAGAAAACATTTTTTTTTAGTTTTACAACAAAAGCATCAGTTTAAATGGGTAACTATGCAAACGCATCCTCAACTCACCTCCTTGATGAGGATCTCCGCGACATCTTTGTGGTTGTTGAGAGCAGCCAGATGCAGCGCAGAGAAGCCGTCCTCTTTTTTAACATCGACCAGCTGCCGTGCTCGGGCCAGGATCTTTTCTGTGGCCCTGCCAGCAGGACAGAAACACAACACTCAATTAGCCACATTGCTGCTGACTCCTTAAATTAAGTGCAGTATTAGCTGTCCTCGAGCTTGTTGCCCCATCAAACACTCTCAGAGATGGCTGAATATTGATATAATGGTAACACTTGAATTGAATGGAATATCAAAGTATTTTATTTGATGTTGTTTTATTTATCTACAAATACTTAAACGTAGGGACATTGGAACAAAGGGACAACAAGTCAGGCTTTTCCAGAAAACAAAGAAATAGTTATTCAACTGTCTTTTTATTTTACTAAAATAAATGTTATAAGGCCTGTTCTCCCTTTCTAAGGTAAAAGAAAAAATAAATACCATATCAGCAATACCTATTTGACCTTAAAATAATAAAATGTTTTTTTATTTCACAATCAAGCAAGATTACAAATAAGCTGTTCTAAATCTCTACTAAATACAGAGTATAAAGTGAACAGCCATCATGCACATCAGCATAATGAATATCAAATAGAGGAGTAAAAAAAAAAGGAAAAAGGTCAAGATTATTACAGTCCATAATAAGGCCCCAAAAAGTGCAATGTATTTACGATGTCAGCTGGTGAAATATTGTTTGTTTTTCCACAGAATTATAATGAAATGATGCACTCAATGTACAACATTGAGTACTTCCTCAATCATATATTGATTTAGGCTTATCATTACGTGCCTGAATCTGACCAGACGGCAACAGGTGTCTACAACACCACCTCAAGCTGAAGAAAAGGCACAAAGCATAAACCTCTCAGAAATGGAAATATGATCAAGTTTCCTGGTATCTGAAATGAGCTTGGACTGAGACGCAGCTGCTGTAAAGCCGCTAACAAGCCAATCTGACAAGAACGTTCACCATCATCATCAGTATTCAAACAAACAGTCCACTACATCAAGGACAAATACCACAACCTCCACCTCACTTACACAGTGCTCAACTCAGCTGAGGACAGCCAAACTCAAGTTTTCTAACGTGAAAAATTTAAGAGCAAGTTTGGTCAGATTAGAGATTAGAGCAAGTCTTAAATGTGAGAGTTTAACAAACTGAATTCGGCTGCATTTGGTGAAGTGACAAATGGAACTTTTTTTTTATGTTTAGCACACTGGACTAATTCTGCAATTTAAGGATGATCTGCACTATTGAGTTGCCCTCTGGTCTGTAGCCGAGTTTGCTTTATGACGTGTGAAATTGAAGCCGATAGCCTTCACGAACACCCGGGAAGCTAGTGTGTCCGTGAAGGCCTCTGTGTGAGGTGAAGCAAACTTTCCAGTGATCTTAACTTAATTTTAATGTCAACTCTGCTGGACCTCACTGAAAACCACCGGTGGTGCACACACCGATAGCTGGTGTCTGAGCAATCATAGTGAAGCTGAAGCAGATTAACAGATGTCATACAAGGAACATCCAACGTTATTTTTTAACCCGTCCCTTTGCATACTGTTGGGACTTCAAGTTAGGGGCGTGGCCACTTTAACCAACACGGCCCTGTAGCCAATCACTGTCTGCATTGCCTTGAGATGACGCATTATTATTTGAGACTGTAGTCTGTCTGAAAATAATAAATAAATATAAATCATATACTGGAAATAATACTCTTCCAGTTCAAATAATGGTTTTCAAAATTGTGCTTTTTCTTTTAACCCGACGCACTGTTTTTAAATACTGGATGCAACTGTATGACATCAGGGTAACAGAGACAACTTTAATGCAGCTTTCACTGACCTAAGTAAAATATTACAGTGATTACAGGATTCTTAGCAGCAGAGTGCTAATACATGAGGTCCTGGACTGCTATAAGTAAGGCGGCATGTATAGGCACGATTGATGGATGAAGGCTGTTAGGGAGACACTGTGTTAGAGGTCACTGGTATCTGCAATGCAGCTCTATACCTGTGTGTCAGCGTGTGTGCGGTTGAGCTATAAAAGTTAGCTCCAGACCACCTTTTATTAGCTTCACTCAGGACGGGTAGCACCCGGCTCAGCTGTGTCACCTCTATATCTGCTGTGCCTTTCTTCCCTGCGTTTCTTCCATAAGCCTTACTCCTGTGTGTCTTCATGAATATTCAGACTTGAGCTGGCGTTTTGAGGCAGTTTTGTACAAACATGCACTCACGCATAAGAGCTGGAGGGCATCTTGGCCACGCTGGTAATGACTTTCCTGGGGACTGAAGTCATCATTAGGTTATTTTTGGGAGTTTGCATCATGCTTATTTGTAGCTTGCTTTTCAATCAAAGCTTGATAAAAGCAGGAGGACTGCTTGATGTGCACGAGACGACAAAAAGCATAAAACGTGGCGGTATTATTAGCTATGCTGTGAAATCTAGCTGTGTCAGAGAGTTTACACAGTACTGTCAAGATGAACACTAAAAATTAAGACAAGGGTTTGAAGAAAAGGACAAATAAAAAAAAATAAAAAAACTTGCTGCAGATGTGGTGAAAGTGAGGGGAAAACAATGAAGCTATGTAGAGGTGAAATCCAGCCAAGCAGTTTTCATTTTCAAGTAAATACAGCTAGCAACGTCTCTCCTATCGAGCTGAAACCTCTAGGAGAAATCTGGCAACAAGCATTGTTTCTTTTCTTTCCCAGGACTCTTTGTGAACTTGGCCTCGAGCCCCCTTTTTCCATTTCCTTATAATAAATAAATACTCTAATAAACAAAACATTCTTGTCTTTTGGTCACAAAAAAACAGAAGGTCACAGCTGCTCTCGAGAACTCACTCCTCAGGATAGTAAAGCAGCCATCAATTAAGCAGTGGAAATATCCTAATGGACAGATAGACTGAAAACTATAGAAAAGAAAATAGAAAATGATGGAAGCAAAAGAAGAAGTTTTAGTCAGCTATGTGTATTGGACAATATAGAAACACAAAAAGTAGACAGTCACTGTCCTGCATTAGTATAGTGTAGGCCTGCTGATGATAAATGAAGGACCCGGTGAACCGAGTTGATCCTGAACACTGTAAATCCTGTGTCTCTGTTTTTGGTGCAGCAGCTGATGTCAGGCTAAATGAATGCTGGGGAGAGCAGCCTAAATTCCCAGAGGTGCACATATGACACTTGCCAGAACAGATCGGACATTTATTAAATGACTGTCTACTGTGGCCTCCACTTGCAGGTGTTGCTTGCCAAAAGTCTTTTCCCCACTCAGTCCACATTTGTCCACACACGGCTCATGTGCGGGGATGTCCTGAGATCCTATTTTTCAAGGTCAGTAGATTATAAGATACGTAGGAGGAGCCTGGCTGTTGGAGTGCTGAGGATATGTGGGTCACTGGGAGGAGGTCAGAATTTTAGGCTTTAAAGACTTTTTTTAAGGAGAAAACCTCATTAACTTGCAGCATTTTTTAAGTAACTTCATAGAAATAAATAAATAGTGGAGATTCTTCAGGAAACATACACTTTTAAAGTCTTGAACTAAAGCCTTGAATGAATGAATTGCTTCTGGGAGGAAATTTATGGTGATTCTGGTATTTTTAATTACTTCCTTGCCTTACTGATCCACCCCTTAAAAAGCCAGGGAAAATTTTCCATGAGAAATTTTTGTTAATTGTAAAGGAAAATTTCCGAAAGGTTGTTATGGCCTCAAAGCAAATGTTCAGTCAAATTTGCTGCATTTAGGGAAACAGCAACCTTTTAAAAGTCACTTAGATATTTGAATCTTTAATGCAATATTTCTTTACCTTATCAAAATAATCCAATTTCCACCTAAAGAAAATACAGATTTATACATATAGAACTGCAATCAATCATTTCAGGCAATATATTGTTTATACTCCTGAAATTAATGGAGAAAATCACACTACAGACCGCATTAGGTAACAGGCAGCGCATTACTGAGAAGAACAATGACCGTTGACTTTTCTCTCTATACTTACAGGTTCCTGGAGGTGTGGAGAACAGAGGGAGATACTGGCACACCAAGAAAAATCCAGGGATCATTTATATGAAACCCTATCATTGTGAGAAAACTCAGTTATCAACTGCATTTTTGTGTCAAGGCTCAGCTTAAGATTAAGACCCTCCAGTGTCGATCAGCCTCAAACCAACAGACAGAAAATAATAGAGGCTTTGTGGCACGTACCACTGAGGAAACTGAAGGCTGGTCTCAAGCACTTCAGTGTTGAGTAAAATGGCTGAGCTGGTCCTTTTCCAGCTTCCGAATGGTGTCACTTGTACCTCTTTTCTATCCGGACAGTGTCTGCGTTGGTGCAGAGCCGCTTTCAGAATGGACTTGAATTTCGACGGCGTTGCAAACTGAAGTTTATGTAACACAGTGTACAGTATTTTCCCTCTGTGCCTCTAAAACAGTGTTACACAGCAGTGACAAAGTCTACAGCCAAATCGTGACAGCTTTGCTGTGTTAATAAAGTCTTTCCTGGGAAAACATGTCTGGCTCATTGTTTAGCTTTTGTTTGGATTTTGGGAATTTTTGCCCACTCATGAATCTCAAAACTGCATTGCTGAGAAATGACTACACTGCATACAGTCTGGGGAAAAGGAAAAAAAAAACAACTGAGTGTGTACAGAAAGAAGTGACGCAAAAGTAAATGTTGTTGCATTTTTGCCTTATATTGACTGTCAGCCTGCTGACAGCAGCAGAAGCTGTGTGGGAGATGAGATCTATCTGTAACAGATAGCGCTGAGAGAGCTGACCTTTGAATCCTTATTTGAACCCACAGAAGAGATTCCCACACATAAGCCTATACGCGCACATTTCCAACGCTCACAGATACATGCGTTTAAACTAACAATACACGGTGAAGAACTGAGCAGGGACTGAAAGCTGAATGATGCTGAATGTTTTTTACTTTGTAGCTGAATTTGTTTGGTGTACATAAAGCTAGATTTGGGGAAACCAAAGCTTTTGATTGATTTTTCATCAACGTGGTGCCAAGTTTAATCCAAAGCCAGTTTCCCCAAATTCTGAAACATAGTACAGTATCATTAATTTGCTCAGCCCAACGCGGAACCACTGATGCCAGTCACTACTGCAAGAAATTCAACAATGATTGGCACATGAAACCCACTATGATTTTCTTACTAAAGAAACTACTCCAACTCCTGCCAGTAACCATAGTCAAACCAGTCAAGACTATGGACAAGTTCTCAAAAGCCACCAAGGAAAAGCTGGTTCCACCCCAGCATAGACGCCACACTGGTGGAATAAATGTCTTTTATTGCTTTGGCACATTGAATTTTGTGATATTTTAAGGCACATGTCCAATACTTCTTAGTCTCAAAGTAATAACACTGTAAGACTACAAGGCAAAATCTTTTCAAAAGTCCTAAAATACTGTAATGACACTAAATGGTAACCCCTAGAAAAACCCAAGCGCTCAAGAAAATGCCTCAAAAAAAAAAAAAAAAATTAGAAGTCAACACATCTTTTCCAACAAGTTTTGGGGATATTTCCTAATTTCACTTCTGTGCATCACATGTCACTGCGCGTGTAGATATGATTACATCATCCCCACTCACAGTTTGTTTCCTTTGAGGGCAGCATGGTGCAGAAGGTTGAAGCCTCTGTGGTTCTGCTGGGTAAAATCAATGTTGGGGACCACGGACAGGATCTCAATGATATTGCGGAAATCTTTAGCAATGGCGTCGTGAAGCGGCGTGTCCCCGTATGAATCCTGTTAAAGACAGGAAGCAAACAGGGGCAAATTAGCTTTTCAAATTCAGCTTTTTAAGTATTTTCTTGAGACTTTAGAAAATAACACAGACTTAGTATATTAAACATCTTCTATACAAAATATTGCGGTGATCTGTCGATTTAACATGATTTCTGTTCACTACAATTTGTTAAACCAGGGAGGCAAAAGTTCCTGATTGCCTTTATGCCTCCTCTCCTTTATGAAATGGTCAAAAAAAGCAGATGTACGCTCAGATCACGCGCACATTTACCACACGGAAATGCAGAAAAAAATGAGTTAGGAAATCGTTGGCCTGGTTGCAGGCGTGTTAGATCATGTGAAAAATCCCCTATGGGCAGTACAAGTGAAAGCCAGAGAAGATTACTTACTGGCTATCTAAACACTTACTCAAGGGTCTCCCTCCACCCCGCCCAAATTGACTAGCTTGATAATTAATAATAAGCTCAATCACTCCTGACCAGTAACTGCACCAGAGTAAGTCAAATAGTTAAGTTAATTTAGTTAAAATAAAAGATGGGGAGTAAAAAGAAACACTGGAAAAATGATCAAGCATAAAAAACTAACATGTTGGATCATTTATATTAATGGCTGGGGTCAGGACTGAGCACACAGTCTGAGGACTGACATCTCACCTGGAGATTGACATCAGCAGAATGTTCAGTTAGCACCCGCACCACGTCAGTGAAGCCCTTGTTGACGGCGATGTGGAGGGCCGTGCACATGGAGTTGTTCAGGAGGTTGACATTTGCCCCCTTACTCAACAGCAGCCGCGCGATCTCCGCCTGATTACTGGACCAAAACAGACACAAATTAACTCGCACTTGATTGTTCAAATTTCTGTAAACTATATTAACTCAAAACTAGGAGACAACAAATAATAAAAAAAAAAATCTACCTGAATCTTCAAAAAGCCCAAGAGTTGCTTAACACGAGACACAAATATCCCATCTGACTTTTTTTAAAATTTGGATTATATGAAATCTTTCCTGATCACATTAACACAGGATGTTAACTGGGTGGCTTATTATGTTTATTATGCAACAGTTCAAGGCAGTCACTTCTGTGAACAGGTGATCACATTACAAGGAAAGGGATGAGCTTGAGCTCAAGTCATTTATCTGTCAGTCACAAGCTCCTGTTTTGGACTGGCAATATGCTAATCTTTTCTTGTTTGTATTCGGCAAAATGTCTACATTTATATATATATATATATATATATATATATGTGTGTGTGTGTGTGTGTGTGTGTGTGTGTGTTCACACAACAGCTTTAATGTGTGTGAACACACTGATGTGTGTGCCCTAACATTTTATGGGGGAAATGTCACCTCAAATTCTTTACATGCAAGAGTTTTGCATGCAATCAGTCAAAGCATTTCCTGCATTACTTTACTTCAGTTGACTGGCACGCCCTTTGATGCTGGGCACATACTGCTCATTGCATTAATGTTGATTGTAGGTAACCTTTAAAGGTAAAATGCCCAGAGCTATCTGAATCCTGATCTGTGGTCAAGGGTAACTTCTGCTCTGAGTTATCACTTCAATGTGCCGTGACACTCTAATGGCTCAGTCCCAGCACGGATCAAAGAGCTGTTTGTGGTCAACATTGAAGATTACTCTTGGCTGCTATGCCATTCTCTCAGACCCGCCAAGGCAGATCCCAGAGGTTTTCAGTACTATGATGTTTATCGGGCCTGTACCCAAACAAACAAGATGTGCGTCACTGAACATAACCATGAAATGTTAATCTTTCTCATTGTTTTTTTGCATTTATGGCGAATGGTCAAACTCATGTCTGCAGTTCACAGCTTTCACTAAGTGTGTGTGTGGGTGTGCTTGTATTATCTGGTGGAACAAATCTGTTTTCAGTAACATTGTGAGAATCAAAATT
This sequence comes from Etia nguti, assembly GCA_015106755.1. NCBI lineage: Eukaryota > Metazoa > Chordata > Actinopteri > Cichliformes > Cichlidae > Etia > Etia nguti. The sequence goes on along the minus strand of VUQG01031804.1, from coordinate 49,781 downwards.
CATTTTGGGGGACAGAAAACAAGACCCTATAATAGAAATCATTACATTTCAGTAATGACTCTGTGGTTAAGCTGGGGATGTGGAGGTGTTTAGGTTGGAGTCGGGGTTACATGAGAGTCCAAATAACGCCCTTTGAAGTGAGGAGCGGGGGTGACGGGTGGAGATGATGAAGACTAAATATTGAGAGAGATTGTGAAAGTTTTATAAGAGAGAATAAAGATTAATAATAACAAAAAGGGTGCGGGGGCTCAGACACACCAAAGCATTTTGACACTCATTCTAAAAACCAAATCAGAGTTTAACAACTCTGTGGAGTCGAAGGAAGTGACACAACTTCTCAGCGAGCTAACTCCACATTACCCCACCCCCACTCCACTGTGAAACTGATCAAAATTCATAATATTGTAAAGGCCATGAAAGAGCAGGTGCGCATCAGTTTTATTCCTGGTCTCATTACCTTCCTTGTTTTCCACACAGTAACTCCCAGGTGGGAAACGGCCTCAAAACCGCAGCTCTAATTGTAAGCATGTGGCTTGCGCAGCGTCCAAGGCGCACTTGACTTTTCCGTGTTGTCCGGTCCTCTGGGCTTAAAGCCCCAGAAAAGGGATTTTAGATCTCATCCACATCCAAACATACAGGCAGCCGCAGTGCCGCAGTGCTGCCTGCACGTTTGGATGTGGATGATTATAGCTACTTTAACCCAAAATAAAAATCACGACGCACAGAGGAGGAAAGAGCTTTTTTTAAGAGCTTTGTAGAAACAATAATGCCAATCTGAACCTGAAACGCGCGGCAGCTGGGGGGGAAGTGCTGCTGAAAGAACAGCAGAAGGTCCTGACAGGACTCACTGAGAAAGCCAAGCAGACAGATCCTATTGTTAAATGGGTCTGATGTGAGTTTATTTAGGTGACCCGGTTTAATCGCATAATGCAGTTACTGAGCTTTAAAACTCTAAATATTCCGTCACTGAGACGAACTTTATTTTAATCCAGGTGGTGAAAATGTGACATTTTTAAGCTTTTTAGTTAAACTCTGATGTTTGTGGTTGAACCCCACAGCTCACACGTGATATCACACCTTCACCCGAAGGCCTGGCGTGGAGATTGATTTCTGTTGTGGTTGATGCAGCTTCACACATTGGAACCTGCTGCTGATGTTCCAGGGTGATTAAATGTACTCTGTTCCTTAACCATTCACGTTTCTAACAGCTAGTCTAAAATTCACTCCAGATTAAAGGAAACTTAAAGTCACAGATGGTGAATTTGATTCAATTCAATTTCATTTATATAGCGCCAAATCACAACAACAGTTGCCTCGAGGCGCTTTATATTGTAAGGATTACGCATTAATCCAGAATAAGTTATTTTTCTGGACTCGGTACACCCATTAATCCCACTTTTGTCCTTTCATATTTCTCCTCCGTGACAGTCTCATGGGGGAATTAGGAGCGTGATGGGAAGGAGTAGAACAACACCGAACCTTTAGGTCCATTTACTATCGAAACTCAATCTCGTGGAAAACAGAAGAGCAGATTTTGTTTCCTGAGATAAATATTAAAATCCCTTCAGGGAAATCAGACTTACTGGAGATTAATGGCGATAGAGCTGTGGCCTTCCTCCTTGAGTAAAAGCAAACAACTCTGTCTTCGGAGATCACTTTTTTTTAAGTAAAATTCACATCTGAAAAAATTCAAATAAATTATTTCAACGCCTTATTAAACTTCTCTAACACAGCCAAGAAATAATCAGGAAACGGGACCAAATATACGAAGAAATGTGTTTAACGGGACTTTTTATGAAATCCCTGGAAAATAGATTAAATAAACAATCACAAGCACAGTTTTTCAGCAAGTCTGAGATTTTATGTATGTTTAAAAAGGACAGAGCACATCAGTTAAAATCAGCAGTTGTGTCCGTTATGTCTAATTTATCCATACGGGCTCGTTTTCATCTCCATTCTCTGGCAGGTTAGTGGAATTTATAAAACATCCGTGGCAAAAACATCCATGCACCTTATGTGAGTGCGCTGTTATTAAAGCACAGTTTGTCCATCAGGTCCGAGGCTTGGCTCCACCACCGACTGTCAGCCACAGACTTCACCTGATCTGTTGTCGTCTGAGGAACTGTTTCTGCCTCATGCCGCTAGTGTTTACTCCGACAAGCAGATTCTCTTTAAATTTGTGTCCTGGAGGAATTTTTCAAATTAAAACCACGTGTTAGCAAACGCACAGCACTGCTGAATTAAAGTTCACCCCAAAGATGCCCTTCATCCAACCTCGAAGAAAGAACCCGCTTATTTGATTAACCCCAGCGTAATTACAGCGTGGCTCCTCTCCACGGTTTGTCAGTCATATCATTTACAAATTACAAACCTATTAATGTGGCTGCTGGACCCAAATTATGTGAGACGAGTTGCGGTGATACTGTTGGAATATTTTTCGTCTCGCTGGGATCTAAGCTCAGACGCGCAATAAACGCGCAATAAACCCGGGGCCAAACAGAAAAGCCCCCCCTCTCGTTACATCTCGTTACATTCTGGGGTGACAAAGAGCTCTCATGTGTTTCTGACAGCGACGTTTGTTGTCAGCTGAGCTTTTAAAGGTAAAACAGTCCCATTCAGAGGTTGCCGGGTTTGCGTGGCCTGCTGCGCCATAATGCTCTGAACAAGTCCTCCAGTCACTGCTAAACACTGAGTGTCGTTCTCAATATTAGCGGACCTACTTCAGGGGAAGTTTATAATTAGACACGTGTTTTCTCCGCTTTTTGTCAGTTGGAGATCCACTGATCCCTCTGTGATTTGTTTTACAGCAATGAAGGCCCTACAAAGAGGGGTAAGGAGTTCTTGAGAGCTTTCTTTCAGCCTTTAGAATTGGTCAGGGCGACCCGCCGGGAAGCATGAAGGCCCTGAAGTATTTAATCCAGGAGATGTGCCCACAAAGCTACCACACAGCAGATTAGGGCAGGCAGGCAGGTAGTTATCAGAAGTCTATACGCCTCTGCAGGAACTTTGTCCATCACCCCTGCACAGTTTATTTTCCCTTACAGGAAAAATCGTTTTGAAGTATGGAGGAGCTACTCTTTGACTTCGACCAGGATGGCACGGCAGACTTTGCATTTTGGGGGCAGATGGACCAGAACTTCCCGTTTCAGGGCCAACTGGACACCTTCCTGCTGGACTGCACAGCAGCCACTGGCCAGCTCTCACCTTGGTCCTCGTTCGGCTGTCAGTCCGTGTTCCCGGACGCACAGCTGACCTTCACCGATCTCGACCTTCAGTCTCCAGGGCCTGGCGTCTGTCCTGAGGGAGAGAGCTCCCCCACCGAAGAGTCTCTGGATGTGACCAAGCTCAGCGCGCAGACGTTAGCGCCTCATCAGCCATACAAGGTGCAGAGGCATGCCGCCAACATCCGGGAGAGGAAGAGGATGCTCAGCATCAATTCTGCCTTCGAGGAGCTTCGCTGCCACGTGCCGACGTTTCCCTACGAAAAGCGGCTGTCGAAGATTGACACCCTGAGGCTGGCCATAGCTTACATCGCCCTGCTGAGAGAGATCCTGATGTCAGGCTGCGACCCCAAATCCTACGTGGACGAGTGCATGAAGACCGGCTACAAGAATCAAACCAACGCCATCTGGAACACAAGCGGTGGGCTGAGCGCTCCTTAAGCTCACGATGGTGTCATTTACTTACGATTCTGATCCAGCCAGCAAAGAAGCGATCGTGATGGAGTAATAATCTCCTCTTAACGCCATCTGAAAAAAGATTTATGCAATGAAAATGTAGTTAATTTACATTCTGTGAAATATTTAACTGTTATCCTAATAATAATAATAATAATAATAATAATAATAATAATAATAATGAAATGTAATATTTTCACATGGTGAATCTAACCAGGGTCAGTCTGGTTTATAAATGACACCCCGTCCAAGTAAAAGTAATTCCCAGATTGAGTTTATATGATCATTTTATTATTATTATTTTATATTTAGACATAATGCAAAATGATGTTTACATACAAGGACACCACAGGGTGTTAGAGAAAGCCCCTCTACCTCATAAACTCATCATCTTTGTTTTGATATACATTTCAATATAATCAAATTTCCCACATTGGAACTGGATGATATTGACTTAAATCCTACAGAATCCTAATACAGTATTTATTATATATTATAATATAGCATTTATTTATTTTTTTTAAAACAAGAACTAATTAAAAACAGAGAAAAATGGCATGAATGCTTAGGAAGCTGTTCAGTGATCATTCATCATATATCTGATATGCTAAACTGTGACGAAAGCCTGTTTTTTTATTTAAAATTTAATTTACATTCAATTCACTTTTACATGAAAGAAACAGACCCGGTTCAATTCAACTCAGTCTTATTATATTTATTTATAGTGCCAAATCACAGCAACAGTCGCCTCAAGGAGCTTATAAACACATCAAAACATAAATTCTTTATAAAGCTTGAGTTCAATTTTTGCTCTTATAAGAATATATTGTAATATGGACTCTTTTATACAATGCACACTGAAAAGACGCCCTCACAGTAATCCCATAAAGGAAATGTCACTATAAGCAACTTTCTGTGTGTTTAGTGCAGACCTTTATCCCCAGGTGTGTTTCCTTGGGGCATTTGTTCTTAAATGAGCCTCATGTAATTTTAACTCAAGTACTTGTATTCCTTTACCCTCCTTTCACTTAATTCTGTGAGGATCTGCTCTGAAGCCTCTTTTGTGGGGGTTAGGCCAGACCAGGACTTGTTAAACAGTCATTAAAATGTAACAAAACTTATGTGTTTGTCCTGCTTTTGTCCCTTTCTGCCCTTCCCAGACCTGACAGCCCGCCTCTCTTGGATAAAGTGGGATTAACGGAGGAACACGGGGCACCCCGAGTGTACAGGCTTCAGCGGGGAGATGGTTCAGACTTTTTTTCCTCCTTCTCCTCTCTCTGCATGTCAAGAACAGACAGACAGCCAGCAGGAGAGAGTGTACCGATAGACATCTGCAGACTTCTCACCAGGTCACACACCTCAGGCTTTCTCAGTCTTATCCACTACTTTGTTCTTGGAAGCTTTTAAAATTCTAATTTGTTATTGACTGGTAATTGAGAGCCATTGTTTCTGGGGCAAAGACGAGAAAGAGGGTCGTCATTGTTGCCGCAGAGAGGCACACTGGCACGAGACTGAATGGACTTGTAAAGGACTCATACTTCTGCACGCGGTGCTGAAGTGTTTTCTGGACTCTGGCTCATTAGGCTGCGAGCTGATGTGTTAAAAAGAGCCTTGATCATGTAAATGAGACGATGGGCGTGAGAAGCAGATCGGTGCGGCGTGCTGTAGCGTGTCAGGTGCTGTTTCCAAACATGGCAATAAGGCCGGTTGTCATCTGTCATCTGTTGTGTTTATTTATTTGTAATTATTTCTTATTAATGACAAAAACACTCATAGAAACACCTTTACAAAATATCATTATCTAATCGTTTGCAGCTTGGAGAATGCAGTGATTTTGAGGCTTTCTGTGCATTTAAAGTTACTCCATCCCATGTAAATGTATAATTTTTCTTTCCAGACAAGTGCAGCACCATCAGTGGAGCAATTTTGTGTAAATGTGACACTGATCTCTACTTAAAGGCAACCCATTGCCTACATTTTCCACTGTGGCCTTCATGCACAATTCAAGCCTGAACATTAAAATCACTCAAAGACAACGAGAATAACATCAGTCGTGTCGTTACAGGGTAATGGTCTGCTGGGAAACCTCGGGTCCTGACAGTCATGTGGATGCTATGTTGACACACACTGTAACACAAGCGCAAACTGAGCAGGGCCAGACAAACAGCCTTGAAACCGACATGCTGGTTGGGCGTTAACCCAATCAGATTTCTGATTCTCACTTCACTGTTGAACAGATGAGCTTTGCTTCGGTCCAACACACAGCCAACCCTTTCTGTCTTACAGTGCAGCATTATGGCACCATTATCAGGCTGTAGCACACCATGTAATGATGGTGCTCGGCTTTCCTCTCAGCAGTCCGCAGATGCCGCTCCAGGTGTAGTTAGATGTGTAAAACAGGCTAAGGGAGTCAACAACACACCCATTCTTCTTTTGCTCAGGGAATTTTAGTGCCAGTAATGGAGCCCATAGGAAACCATTACAAAGCAGCCCGGTTATGACAGCTTATGGATGATGTGTAGCTGAATTTCTGTTGTGGGAGTTTTGGTCACAGTCAATTAAAAAGAAGTCCCCAGTTGTTTTGTTAGACTGGTGAGATTCAGACCTTCATGTGGAAACGTCATTCACGGCATTTCTCTGTTCATGGAACGAGTGTGGAGCATAAATAATGCCGCGTCAGAGAAACCATCCTGCTCGATAGCTCATTCTGTTAGGGAAGTATTCCAGTGTTACACAAGTCATGCAAGTTACATTTGTGTGCGGTGCACCTGCTCCGTGGACAATAAAAATGCACCCAAAAGCCTGGAATATTTGCATGTGAAGAACAAGATTTGATAAAACAGAGAAGAAGTGTATAAATGAGCCCATGACCTTTTGTAGTCACGCTCATAAGTCACCTTTGTTACCGCTCTGCTGTTCGGTGACCCCTGGGTCCCTCTAGTGGTATTAGTTAACTAATTCTATCACCTTTTTGATGTCCTGTGTGTGTTTTATTTAATTTTCTATTTTTTCACATTTTGTCTTTAGTGACATCAGCTCCAAGGCTCCACTGTAACCTAAATATTAAGATAAATAAAAGGACTAAAAGTGCTAAAAAGTTATGTAGTGCATATCAAAAACAGATGAAATGTAGGCCAAATTAAATCAAATGAATAAAAACAATCTTCCATATAAATTAAACAAGCATAAGTGGGATAATATTATAAATAGAAATATCATTAAATAATTATAATTATGTCACTTTAAGAGCTTAAAAAATGTATATAAAAAGTATATAAAAGAATTGAACCTAATCACTGTGTGACAGCCATAATGAAGAATCTGATCTTGTTTTGTTAAAATGTGAAATTTTCACTTTGTGTAGTTATTTATGAACTTTCTTCGAAATACATAAGGAAGTGACTTTTCAACGTTAGGTGACGGCGTGCTGCATTTTCAAATGATTGCACTTGGAGATCATCAAAAACAGCTCAGAATACCATTCGGATGAGATATGATTCAGCCAAGCGGAAAATTTTAGTGGCCAGAATGAGTAACATTCTTCCACTCTGTGTGCTGGATCAGACGTCTTCTTTTTTTTGCACTGAGGTAGTTTATTGATTTAACATCCGGCAGACTTACACTGACAAACACTGTGAGGCCATTCTGCCATCAGCTGGCAGGTGTGTTTATCATGTTAGTGTAACTGTGGAGTCTGGGTTGGGCGCTTGTAAATACAATCAGTACATCACATCCTGCTGGAATAATGCAGGTGTTTGTGTGAAAGACGCTCTGAAACAGCTCTCTCCAAAGGTCACAAATCAGGGAGAACAGAAAAGCCGGACACGTTCTGAAAGTGGCCTTTTTGTTTGACATCCATCCGTTTTCTTAATTGTTTATCCAATTCAGGATTGTTTGACATACAGTCAATCGTACTTTATATGTGGCTAAAAATGTAGATCAAAATTTATACAAAAAAACAACAACATAAAATAAATTCTTTCCTGCAACAACAGCTTGGACGTCTCGTTTTGAAAGAAGTGGAAAGGGGGTGGGTGGGGGGAGGGTAAGCTATAGCATGAGTCAGGCTTGGGGATGGCTTTATACACCACATAAAGACATAAATGTCCAATTTTTGTCTTGAAACGTTTGCATTTTTATTTGCTTTTGGGTCGTTCCTTTTTTCCTGTTTTTTTTAAAATTGCTTCTTGTATTAATTAGTGTTTAATATTAGAGGGAGCGCTCCAACAATCACACATGGGGAGTGAAAAGATGGAAGTGGAGAAAAAGTGCTCAGTGCATTATGGGAAGTTCCCTAGCAGCCTGAGCCTATTACAGCATAACTAATGGGTGGTTCAGGATCACCTGGTTCGAGGCTTATGCACAAAAGTAGCGACCAGCCCACATGTTACTCCTACAGAAGCTCCTCGGTCATGAAAAACCAATCCCACGAAGCTCCTGGAGCACAGTTTTTTGTCCTGATGTTAATGTCAGAGGTTTGGAGCTGTGCAGTTATTGAGTCAGCAGGAGACTTTTAAGCACCATGTGGCTCAGCACTTGATGACTCTGTAACAATATGTGGTCTGCCACTTTGTGGCTGAGGTTTTGTGGTCCCTAAACCCTTCCACTTTGCAATAATTTGACTTACAGTTGATCTATCTAGGAGGGAAGAAATTTCACAAAGTGACTTATTGTGATGGTGGCATGCTATTATGGTGCCACACTTCAATTCAGCGAGCTGTTTGGAACAACCCGTTCTTTCACTAATGCTTGTAAAGGCAAGCTGTGTAGCCAGGTGCTTGATTTCATGCAACTGTGGCAATGGGACTGAAATCATCTGAATTTAAAGATTAAGAGTTGTAACCTAATACTTTTGTTCATATTGTCTATAAGAGTTATCATTCAGGAAGGTTTTAAGCCTAATCTTAAAAGTAGAGAGGGTGCCTGTCTCCTAAATCCAAACTGGGAGCTGGATCCACAGAAGAGTCTCTGGCTCCCATCCTACTTTTAGAAACAAGAACCCACAAATAAGCCCGCAGTCTCTACTGGGATAACATGACACTACGAGGTCTTCAAGCTGTGATGGGGCCTGAATTTCAGGTCTTTCTATGTGAGGAGAAAGATTTTAAATGTAACTGTGTATTTAGTAGGGTACTTGTTCTAGCTCCTGACAGTACTCTATCTGACGTGTTTTGTATTAACTCAGGATTTCAGGAAGCTTTAGAACAGCCTCATAATAAGCAGTTGCAATCATCTAGCCTAGGAGTAATTTTTTCTCAATCACTCTGACATGGGATGTTTCTAATTTTAGAGATATTAGTCAGATGAAAGAAAGCAGTTTATTACGTGTGCTTAAAGACATATCCTGGTCAGCTGTTCCCATTTTACTAATGAAACTCTAGCAGAAAAAGAAGGTAGAATAGACAGTAATAGGCTGTAAAATTAACCACTCGTGTTACTAAGATGAGGAACCATAGACTGTATGTAAGAGATGGACAGCGGGGGGACTCTTGTAGTGGGAAGAGGTCTTTGGGAAAATAACCCCCGGGTCTCTCGTTTCATGGCCTCAGGAGACGATTTTGTGATGCGCTTATGATCTCAATCGCTAGTTTCAAGTTTAAGTAAACATAACATGATGTTCAATTCATGCTAAGAGTATCCAGTAGGAGGATAAAGCAGGGTATGTTTCAGAGCATGCCTACTTTGTGACTTACAGTCCCTACAATATGAGCACCAACCCTCATAGTGTACGGTTTTTGTGAGCTAAGATGGAGAAACTAAAACAAAGGCTTTCCGTTTGAGGCTTCTAAATAAATAAATAAGACATCTAAGAACATCTGGGTTATTCTGCTAATTTAAATCCCACTAATGTAATCCCACCCTGTTACTCCACCATAAACAACTTACACAAACCAAACATCCGCCTGTCTCCAACTAAAATGCTGACGCCTCAGAAGCACCAGCACCGTGGGGGTCCAGTGTGTTGGCGCTTTAATAACTGTGACACTTTGGCTAAATACCTCACCTGCTTTCCTCATTACAGCTCCTCTTCACAGTCCTGCCCTTCATGCTTCAGTGCTTTGATACTCAGAGAGCGTGAAGGAAAAATGTGGTGTCATCTTTACAATGTGTCCCAGGGGCCCGAATTCAAGGGCCCTGAACGGGGGGGTGTCACTAGTCCATCTAACAGCTGATTATTACATTTCACACAGCTAGCAAAACTTTTGAAATGACTTTTTTAATCATTCAAGCATCTCTGTTGTTTGAGTGCTTATCAGATACTTTTATTTACCCGTTTTTTGCTTGAATCTGTCCACTCAGCTCTCTAATTAAATTGTAATTTTTTGGGGGAGTAAAATTTACCTCTCAAGGGGCCCTCTGGCTAATGCTACTTGTCCCTGCTGTCAGATTTATCTGTGAAATATGAATGAAAAGGCAGATAAAGATTAGCTGTAGGAATTCTGCATTAGCTTTGGTCACATGTAGAAGATTTATTGTCCTTGAGGATCAGCTCTAATAGAGAGCGTTGGTCACACAGGTGACACTGAGCGGCAGCAGGCTGTAAACGCCACCCTCGTGTTGACATCCACCCAGCTTGTCCTAGCCCAATCAGCAGATCAAACAACACTGTTTGCCCAACCTTAATGCACTGCCTCCCCCAAAACTCACTGTAGCCTAGCCCACCTGGCTGACACATCGCACTGCAAACTTGGGCCAACCATGGTGCTAACCTTGGCACTAGGGTCACAAGTGCAGCTCTAATTATTCTACGTTATTTGTGCAGGAGGCTGCCCCATCATCACCCGAGTGCATGGCCTTTCTGTCATTTGTTCAGCAAATTTACTCTGACCTGATCACCACGACCCACCCCCTTTCCCTTCTCTCTGGCCTGGTTAAAGTTTAGATTCTGGAAGTTGTACATGCATAATGAATATAATTGTGTTATGGCCAACATAATTGCTCTGGCAACTCTGTTTTTTGTAACTGTCAAGTCAATGAGGTGCATTTGAGTTGAGTGTGGCTGAACTTAGGGACTGTTACTTTGTGCCAAGAGCATTCTCTTATTGGACAAAACTGATAAAATAAACAGCCTATCCATCTGAGCCCCCCCTCCCACAACCAATCTGTGTATACATATATAAATACAAAGCTCAGGTGGTAGAGCAGGTCAGCCATTAATCACTGGGTTCAACAACTAGCCAAGTCCTCAAACCACACGCCGAATCACAAATTTATCCTCCTGCCTGCATGGGGAAAAAATGCGAGTCACTTTAGACAAAAAGCATCTGTGAAACTCTATTTTATTTTTAAATTATTTATATTTCTCAGCTTAATTTTGACTGACAGTGTTTTGGAACCAGGGTACCTTACCTAACAGATACAGCATGCGCCATGTGACTGTAGATCATGATTTCTTTTCTTCACGCAGCTCTCCCATAGGGTGTAAAGCCTCTGAGAGCTGCAGAGCTGCACTTCAAAGCTTGGCTTTTTCATCCGATGGCCATAATTCTGCAGGGCAGCCAGGCAGAGTCAGGTATTGCGCGCACAGGTTTTGGTGTGGGTGTGGGCTGATGGTGTGTATATGTATAGGCGTGTATTGGTGTCTGTGTAGGACAGGGGTTATTCTGCTCTATTTCCCCTTCCACCTCCAGATATCAAAGCAAACTCTAACAGTGGGGGTCTCTGGCATCCCGGGCCCCTTTCCACCCGGGAGACAAAGCATCGAGCAGCGAGTCTGCATCATATTAAACAAAGTCTAAATGCTTCAAGCTGTTACACTCTCCCCAGTGAAACCTTTATGAAAGGGCCCCTAATGCGATTTCAGAAACACCTTGTCATTAGCCCCGGGGCAGAGGAATAGTGCAGTGTGGATGTATGAATGAATGGGTTCTGGGCATTACTGAGGACTCGCCCTGTGAGTGCAGGTGACCCTATGGTTTTATAGTCCGATATGTACCACTCATTGATATTGCCTGTTGTTTCATTCACTTTGGAGGCCTCTGCTAAATACGGGCTCTTATTAGAAACAAGTGGCAGTCTCGCGCTTTCAGAGAAACGCAAGCCTGTGATTGCACGCTTGGGACAATGTATCTCTAAAGAAATGTTTTAGCAAAACATGTCTTGTTGTTTTTCTAAATGTATTTGCATTCGTTTGACCTTAAATGTGGACTTTGAGTGAGTGTGACGCGCGAATTCTTATTCGGAGCTGACTTGTGAGTCACATTTTCACAACTTACTGGAAGAGAGCTGCGCAATAAAACAGACATTCATGTTGTTTTTCTCAAACTCTGGAAACAGACACGCTTTTACAAAACAGCAGCAGCAGAGATGGCTAACATTTGTTTTCTGTTTTGTTCCAATACTAATCAGCGGTGATCACTCATGTTCTTTTTTTTCAATAGATAGCACTGACCTTTTAGAAATGTTGTACTCTTCTTTTTGCTTGTAGTCTTCACAGCCTGTTCTGAGAAAATTCCTTGTCGTTAGGTGCTTTGTGGCCAGATTAAGTCGCAGGGTTGGGTTCCTGTATAGATATGTAAAGGATTTCTCCAGTGGAAGCAGTGGTGCTACAAGTAGCTTTAAAAGCGATTGCACTCCTGGTAATAGACACCGTACTCTGTGCAATGAAAAGCAGCTGGGCCTTCCTCTGCTGATCCCTGGTTCATCTTGAATCACTTTCTGGCACACCCGCACGCGCAGATACGCACATGTTAAATGCACATATAAAAAGGCAAATGTGGATGCACTGATGCACGCTGTAATCAGGTGATAATGTACACTGTACACGAGCTAGTTCCTCTTTCCAAGATCATTTGGGGTGAGGCTTCACGAGTGTCTGGGGATGGCGGGATGGTGTTGAAGTCAAAGGTAACCAATCCCGCCAGGCACATAGACAGCAAAACTTCACTCATCGCAGCCTCTAACAAATCATCTCTTTCCTGACTTTCCTCACACATCCGTGACCCTCCACGTCAGATCAAAGTCTTCTGTGAATCATCACACATCTGTACATTTGGCCTCTTTGTTTGCCATTTCATCTCTTTTCTTTCTTTTTCTTTTGAAACTGCTTTTTGTCTCTCAACACCTCTCGCTCTCACTCCTCGTCTCCGTCCTTTTCTGTTTATGAGGCGGTGCATGCAGCAGGGATGCGTTTCTCGCTGCAGTGACAGCAGAAAGGCTCTGTGCTTATTAAGGCCTTGCCTTCGGCCCATGTGGAGCTGGTCTTAAAGGTGTCAGACAAGACAGAGGTACGTCATCCTGCTCCGCTGAGTTACGGCCCAAGCTCACCTTTGATCTGAGAAGCAAGTCATCCCTCTCTCTTCCCCCTGTCTCACTTCATTTTACAGTATTTGGCTGCCTTTTTATCTTCCTAGAGCCAACAACCTCTCTCGATGCCATTGAACACAGAGTGAGATGTATATGAATTATGAATCAAGAAACAATACATGCTTATTAAATTGCCACAGCAGCACATTAAGTTAAAGTTTTTCTTGATTAGCTGAATTATTTTTACTCTGTTAGTGTGAAAGGTTTGTCAAGCTTTGCTTGACTTTTTGAGTGGGCACTTGCTTAGCATGTCCTAGAGCACACAGTGGGTGGAAAAGTGTCAGCTATGGTCCCATTCTTCTTCTTGTGAAGTTTGTGTGTGTGTGTGTTTGTGTGTGTGTGTGTGGGTGAGAAGCCTACCTCATAGTCACTGCACAGGATCAGTCTCGTACTTTGCAAGTCAACCCTTCTCCCCGGGGCCTCTTGCAGCCGAGCCAGGGAGCAGAAGGTCAGAGGTCACAATTGGGGGAAAGTGTGTTTGATTTTGTGCCTGCTCCTTCAGGTGCATGTTCCCTCTTTCATACTTGCTCTTGTGCATATGCGAGCATTGCTTTCTTATTTGCATGTGTGAAACATTTCCTTCTTCATGTAGAAGCTGTATGAAGGAGGCCAGTAAAATGTGTAACCACACTTGGACCTACCCCGAGGCATGCCACAGTCTGAATTAATGCATCTGGCACTACGTAAAAGTAGAGTGACAGTAACCATTACCGGTGACGCCTAAAACACAAAGCAAACTTGGTTCTCATAAGCAACACCAAGTCAGTGCTCAGGAGTTTAACGCATGCTGAGCATATTTCAAACTCCATGCCTCCTCGTGCCACTACCATCAAATTCAAACATGTAATTTAACACAGAACAATAAATATTTTCCCTTCTGATATTTTATGTTGCCTTTGTACTATTTCAATTAAATATGAATTTTAAATAATGAGCAAATCATTACATTCTGTTTTTATTAACACGCCTAACAGTTGAGCTGCTGTGACGTGCTTATTTTCACACTGTATGTGTAAATTAGCAAAATTGCTTCTTAATGATGTCATTCTTGGACCAGTTTTATTTTCGTTGGATTTACATTAGCAGCTAAATCTCTGTTTCTTTAATAAATACATGAACATCATCCAGTACCGGTTATAAATATAGCCACTGCTGCAAAAAAGTAAAATATACACGCTCTCGTTCATTAATCTTCATTAGGAAATGGTTTTTTTAATCTTCAACACGGTCTTATTACTAATATTAGTCCAATTTCCTGTAACTAAGTGAAAGTCAGATTTATCCCCAAGAGTCGAATAAAATGCATTTGGTTAAAATAGAACGTCTTATTTCATCCGACTGTCATATTTTTTCTCCGCTCTCCTTTTTCCAATAAAATTAAAATAACTGGTTATATTTTGGTGCTTTATGGGAGCTGAAATGCTCTCCAGTCAGAAACTGATAACAAAGAAGTCAAAGAAATCTCCAGAGGTCACAGTCAGCTGATTTGGACAAACTCTGAGATTTTGGCAGTGGATAAATTGAGCTCTATAATATGAGCCACCTGTGCGCCGCTCTGTGTAGCGAAAACACGACATGACAGATGAAGAGGTGGGCCGCAGACAAAACGCATGGAGAAACCGTTCACTGAAGGTATCAGCAGAAACCGGAGAGCTCGATGGTTAGTTTAAGCCTCCTTCCTGTTTGACTTCCACATTATGGGAGCTGCGAGTGTGCGCAGACTTGATTCGATTAAAGATCAAGCGGATATATTTCCGAGTCTGTGCGCAAATCGCCCTCCGCGGTGTGCATACTTTACACTGGCGTTAAAACTAAGTTTTTACGGTTTAAGGTTTGTGTGGCTGTAAAAGGCCTCGCAGGGAGCGACTGTGGCACAAAGCCTTCACTCTCCAAGAACAAATGGATTTTATACTGCAGTTAATTTGATAGTTTTATTGACCCTAAAGGCTCTGGCTCATGTTTTACTTTAATTCAAATCCAGCGACCTTCTAAGAAATCTGGAAAATATTTTAATGAGGAAAGACTGTTTTTATTATTATTATTATTATTATTATTATTATTAATAAACTTTAACTTTAAGATATAAACTAACTATAGATATTTGTCAAAAAATATTATTGCAAATATTCCAAGAAAAACGCGGCAATTTTTTCTTTTTAATTAAATTAATTTTTGTTAACTTATGAGTCATTTCATAATCTCAGTAAAAATGTTGAATGTAATTTTCTGTCATGTAAAGAAACTTTTTTTTTTTTTCTTTTATGGGACCACCGATGCTAAAAAGGGAAAAGAAAATAAGAGCCGAGTAAGTCGGTCATCCCTGGCCTCTGACAGTAAATACGAGTCTTGTTTAAGTCTTCTATGATACACGAAACCATGACTGGTCCCTCCCGCTTGCGGAACACCAAGGCGCACACTAGCTCCCCCTCTGCACCTCAAAACCCCTCCCCTTCCACTCTTAAACCTATTTAGCATCTGAAGCCGGGATACCGTTTCCAAAAATATTGTAAGGAAAAAACTTCCTGCGCTGGGAGAATCGTGCCAACCGCCACTTTGACCATAGTTCCTTCCAAAGTAAGAAGCGCAGAGACGCATCTCGAAATTATTCCCCTCAGCTTCAAGGACATCTATACAATTTTTGTAACCACGGCTTCAAAGGTGGACAGCGTGTTTTCCTCTCTATTTCTGCATTTCTTCAAGAAAGAAATGGAAGAGGGCTCCAGTTCTCCGGTTTCCCCTGTGGATAGTCTGGTGACCAGCGAGGAGGAGCTGGACAGACAGCAAAAAAGGAAGAGGAGGCACAGCAAAAAGTCCAGCGACGACAGCAGCGGCAGCAGCCCGGGTCCGGTGAAACGGGGGAAGAAGCCGAGTCCGAGCAGCACTCAGTCGTACGAGGAGCTGCAGAACCAGCGGGTCCTTGCCAATGTCCGGGAGAGGCAACGGACTCAGTCTCTGAACGAGGCCTTTGCGTCTTTGCGCAAAATTATCCCCACACTGCCGTCGGACAAACTCAGCAAGATACAGACGCTGAAGCTGGCCTCCAGATACATCGACTTTCTCTGTCAGGTGCTGCAGAGCGACGAGATGGACAGCAAGATGTCCAGCTGCAGTTACGTAGCGCACGAAAGACTCAG
>VUQG01031804.1:0-19412 GCA_015106755.1 Etia nguti | reverse complement strand
GTGCAGAGCGACTGGGAGCTATATCATGGGCTTGGAGTCAAAAAAATCAGAGCATGAAACTTTTACATCTTGTCTTCTTAAATATTATAACATATAAAAATGCTGATTCAAAAAGACTCAGATTTGATACTCAGATTAGTAACGAGACCCGACCTAACAAAACAATTGAAAATCCAACAGGACAGGCTGAGCTACATGTGCTATTTAAAGCTCAAATATGTGCATTTGAGCCACGGGCTGTCAAAAAGAGGACTGCATTTTATAATGCAGAACACCTAAAAATGTGTGCATACTATTAAAAAATATATAAAGAACAGTTTGTGCTTTATTGTATACGAAGAGGCAGACACATTCACACCTGCCTCGTATCACGTGACATTTGAAAAGCAGATGTTCTTGATAAGGATCTAAAGATGTTAAGCCAGCTGTGAAAGCTCCAGAACACCCCTCTGGAAAATCCCAGGTGGTATGGTCCTTGTCTTTAAAAGAGGGCTGGTTCAACAAATTAGCCCATGTGAGATTAGTTTATTTCCATTCGGCAAATGTCTGAAAAAGTGAGACAAATTTTAATGTAAATACTGACAGTGCTCAGTTGTTGTTATATGTGTGGGGCGGTAAGTGGTTATACTCTACAGAGACAATAATCTGTCATGCTTTGGCTTCATTTTTATGTAACTACTACATACGACATAAACAGGATTCTAACTTTCAGAAGTCCCAATGCTCCAGTAAAGTGCATGCTACGTATATATCTTCCTCTGACAAAGAAGAATTGGTGCCTATGTGATTAAACGATGCAATTCCAACTCTTAATTTCCTTTTTAAAGGAGCCACCTCCAACTTGTGGCTGGGAACTACCTTCAAAGCTGACACTGAAAATGAGGGGAAAAGGTGGGGGCAGAGACAGTAGGCTGGTTGCAGGGAATTATAGGTAAACATGCCAAAGTCCTTCAGTCTATGTGCCAACAACATGCAGGCAGTGGATGTCTTGCCAGGATAGAAATGTGTGAGGGCTTGGGGAGAAGAGGCCTCAGTCCCAAAACTATTTTTAAGGCAAAACTCTTCCAGTAGAGTTCAATAAAAATTCCACCAAGTTTAGATGGGGGAAAGGCACAAATGTCTTTTACTCTAACAGGTTTGTGACCTTTCTCATCTGTAACCTTCAACAGCATCGAAAACTGCCGTTTTTTCCCCTTTCGTTTAGATATCTTGAGAGAGCAAGAACCCATCTTTAGTCCAGAGTAACAATCACAACAGCTATGGTGGTCTTCATGAAAGCGAAGAGATGAAGATAAAGCAGGGAAAGAGCAGAATTACATGAAGAGTAGATGACTGTAGGTCCTCTGTATGGTTCTCACTGGCAATCAAAAGTATGTCTGTCTAGTGTTTTAAAAGCACTGGCACTGGAGGTTGTCATTACGGGATAGCTGAAACAATCTTATATCCAAAAGTCTTTAAGTGCAATGCAATGCAACGCATTTATGCTGATTGCTCAGTGCACTGCTGATCAGCAAAAGGGTCGCTCATCTTCAGTGGTCCATTTTTGTCTGATTTTGTCACGATAAAATGCCACAGATGAGTCTGAGTGATCTAAAAGGTCGTGGATGTTTCTTTACATAGGAGCTTCCTCTTCCATTGGTTCCTCTTCAGCCCTGTTAAAAAAAAAAAAAAAAAGATAACACTATGAACACAGGAGAAGTAACAGAAAACTGTTTTAACTAATTAACAGCAAATACAACATATAATGTTACAGGAAGGAAAAGGCTGCATTGAAAGAGTCCTGTAAAAGAAAGTTTTCACAGGACTCAGGATTCAGTAGCTTGTTGAAGCAACAACTAGAAGTAATCGTTTTCTGTTTGACTTTATCGTTCTCTCACATCGTGAAGGAATTTTGGCTCACTCTTCTTTGCCGCTTTGCTTCAGTTTTTTAGATTTCCAGTCATTCATTTATCCATTTATCTCTCACTTTGGACTTTGACAGGGCCATTGCAGCACCTATATTCTTTTCTTTTTCAGCAATCCCGTTGTGCGTGGGGAACATTGTTGTGTCCTGACCCAGTCGGGGCAAAGGTTTTACTGTCAGTCGAATAGCCTCACATTTAATTCTAACTACAAGATTCCCAAGTCCCTTGACTGAAAAACAAGCTCCCCCAGCATGCTGACATGTGAGGTGTTTGTGCTGATGTGCCATGTTTGGTTTTCATTAAACAAGGTGCTGTGCATTAAGGGCAAACACCTTCTGTTCCAGTAGTCTTGAAGCTTTGAAGATGCAGCTTTGTAAACCTAAACTTTACAGAGAAGAGGCTTTTTCATGGCAACCCTTCTAAACAAGCAATGCTTCTTTAGGGGTAACTCTGGGTTTGGTATCGCGGTATCGTGATGACCTGCTTTACCTCCTGGGCCATAGCCAAATTTACACTAATGTAAACCAGTGACTGTAAATGGCGACAATCAACTTACCTCTTTCCAACGTGCTTGTTTGCGACAGACAGTGAGGCCATGGCAGAAACAGTTTCAGCTTCCTCTGCTTCACGCTTGAGGGCCTCACTCAAAGAATAACCTCCACATAGCGTGGAGGCAGAACGTTGCAGTGAGCACCAGTATTTACCTAATAAAGAAATGCAGACAGAGTGTGTACGGAAATATAATATGTTAACCTAACTGGATTTGAACGTGAAGTTCAGGATCTAGAAGCTTTGCTTACCAACTGCCTGACTTACCTGACTTAGGGACGCTAGTTACACCTAATTATTATTTATAATGACAGCAGGATAAAGCAAATACATAATGCTTGAAAAATGTGAAAGATGTACTCACTGTGAAATTCGATTACTTTCTCCATAGACCGTACCGCATTGGCGTTTGGTCTCTGCTGCAGCACCTCATCGGGAATGGGGTCCAACTGAAAGGAACAGAAAACGATAGAGAAAAACATTTCATGCTTTTTTTCCTATCAAAAGAAAAACCAAACAAGACAATAGTCCTGCACATTTTACAGTATCAGTGCTGAACCATCAGAAGAGTCATCTGTAAGACTACTTACGGCACCTTTGCTTAAATAAAACTGCTCTAACTTGGCAATGAAGCTGTGCCTACTGGGAACATCGGTTAAGCGCATTAAATGTATCACAGCGTTTCTTCTGGTGAGTTGAATATGGCTAGATAGGCCTTTCTATAAATGTGACTGACAGCTGTTCAGAAGCCTCCCTCCAAAACTTCCCTCGAACTAATGCAAGTCCCTCCAGGTTTAAGGGAACATTTTTGATTGTGGCCCACGGCCCACGGTTGAGTCAATCCAAGAGGTGGGGAGCAGGTTTGAGCTGCTGACACAATAGAAAATAGGCCTGCAGATGCACACCTCCTCCCACTCATCGGCAGCTTTGCTACTCTTTGACACAATCGACAATGCATGCTTTGTACAGTGTCCCACTCCGAGGACACATGCAAGTGCAACAGATGCATAAAAGCAGAAACTGCCAGTTCGCCCGAACGCTTGCACTGGCACACACGCACGCACGAAAAACGCACACGCACCTCAGAGAGCACCGAACCTACCGAACGCTCCAAGCCGCAACAGAGAAAACAGGGCTATTCCCCAAAGTGCCTTCCCAACCCGGAATGATTCAATTTCCCTTTTGGCCAACTGCACATACGACACTTTCTCATCCCATTTTGTCAAACAGGCTCATTCAGCTCCACATTCCACCACAGACAACATTCATCCCTTTTCTGCTCAGTCATAACCCCAACGGAATAAAGCACTGACTGAGAATCATGTAAAGAGAGACATGGAGAGAAAGAAAAACAGTTTGGCCTGAGATTTGTGAGCAGAATGCCAGAGAGAAGAGGAAAAAGTCATTGTCGGTTGGTCTCGCTTGGCCGAGGCTGGAAGTTTTCTTATAATTAAAACAAATAGCGTGTGGGAGGAGTTCAGAGGGAAGAGGGAAAAGGCAGTCTGGGGAGAGGGATACTTTAATCCTACTGTGGCACGACAGGCTACATCATGCGATGAAGAATGGACAGAGGTCGCTCATACACACACACACACACTCACACACATACAGTTTTAGCACAATATTTTCATTGGCCTATTTAATATTTGACCAACACTTTCATCCAGAGTAACATACAGTAACAATGGACAGTCATTAAGCTTCCTAAAGCTTAATGACTGTCCATCAACTCCAACTATTTATCTATGTAATAAGTCAAAGCCGCCCTTACTTTTCCATACTGTTTAAATCCAAACAAAACCCTCAACTGACCAAAGGGCTGTTCAGGACCTTGGTGATGGTTTTCAGTCACCTTTTTGTTTCCTTTCCATTCACTTCTTATTTCATTTTCAGTAACTTCTTGCTTCAATTTAGGGTTAAAATACACCTTTCCTCAAGATTAATCTAAAATTCAGTGACAGACCAGCTTCACGGCCATTATAGGTACAGCAGCGAGGCCCAGCTATGAGGCCTTGGAGCTCAATTACTGGAGAACTTAAAGGTTCGGTTCTTTAGCGCCCCATTTAGACTGGCAATGACATACGCGTCAACCCGTGTCAGCCGGCCCTCCTTCATATCCCTCCTCTTCAACAGAGCTGAGCTCAGAATAAATGCTGTCTGGATTTTTTCTCTGGTGTTGCCATTTCACAGAAATGAAATCACATGTATGTGATACTGTAATTTCAAATGTCATTTAACTGACTGGACAAAAAAATGAGGGAGAGAAGCACATGAAATGACCCGAGTCATATGCAGCTCTGCTCCTTAAAAGTGGTGTAACATTACTTTAGTTGTGGCGGAGAAGGAAACAGCAGTGCTTATTATCCCATCTCAAAATTTCCAAGTCTGTAGACTGAAATCATTAATCTTTTAGTCAAAACTAACTCCTCCAACCTCCAGGCTACAGCCACCATCTACCCACCATAACCCAAGCCAGTTCCTGCCCAGACCTACCCAGCCCTTGCAAATCCAGCTTGCGTCAGCTCCCTGTCAGAGCGAGGTCAGGGGTTCTCTGGGGTTTCGTGAGGTTCACGTCAGAGCAGAGTTGGACAGGGGCAGTCTGTCAGCTTGATTGACAGCTGGGCCTCACGCTTATAAACTTTAATGGCTCTTGTCAGGGTAGTCCAGGGGCCCCACCCGGCAGGTATGGCAAACGCACATACACACACACACATACAGATATGCAAGCGTACTCTAACACAAGCCTAAATTTCTCCAGCAGATCATCTGTGAAGGCAATTCTGTTTATTTGAGTTGGTGGTACTGGCCTTGGCCGGACGTCTGGATCTTGGTGTCATTATAAATGTGTCGCAGTCTTTGATAGAGAAGTGCGAGAGAAACGTCCTTCAATGATGGTTTGAATGATCTCTGAGGAAGTCTACATCGCTCTGTGACACAGCTGTCCAAAATAAAAAAAACTCCTGCCCAACAGAACTGAGACACCATGGAAAGCCATGAGCTGAGCGTAAGGAATGTGGCCCGGTAAAAACATTCCTAAGAGAGGCTGAAACCAAAACAGTGGAAAGAGGAGGAATTCCACTTGTTCAGCAAAGAAAAAGTGCACAAGGCATCCATTGTTTACTGTTGCGTCCATGTGCATGTGTCGGTGGTCACTAAAACCAGTTGATTATGTTATGCTAAGTGAACAAGGAAATGATGTGTACTGTGCAAAGCAGGCGACCTTTTTTGGAAAAAAGGTGTGGGTTAGCCTTGCTCTAGTGGGGGAACAGACAGATCCAAAGGGGGGGACAGGTGAAGTTGAGCGTCTTACTGTAACTGGAGTGTAAACGCACAAAATAACCTCACTGACAGCTGGAAACAATTAGCATATTAGCCAGTTGTTTATCAAATAATTGCTAACAACCGTGGTTCGAGCTGGGCCAACATCTGTTTGTGAGCAATCATCAATTAGTCCAGAGTTCAGAGTTGACTAGTGGAGCTGCCAATGCATCATTCATGAGCTATTTAACTAGAGAAACTTCAGCATTATGCATTACAGCGGTGGGACTGAATAAAAGAGCCTGTAAAGTCCATTCAGCAATTTTCTTCCCCAACTCTTTCCCACCAGCTAATTTGAGCTGCTTTCAAAAGAAACCCAATACTCATTATAGCAAAGCTTGTCTTAACCTGCCAAAGAAAGTACGGCTAGAACTCTCACACAAGTTTGAGTAAAACACAGAAAGTACAAGATACAGGGCAAGAGAAGATGATGCAAGGAACACCTTTGTGACTGCCAAAATACATACACAATATTTAACATTTATATTGTACATCAATGTATATAACATTAGTCTTTTGCCGTACCTGCGCATTACCTCTCAGTCCAAAATGGTCAACTAAAGAGCGTGAACAGTGTTTCAGTTATAGTCATGTATTAGGTTCATGATACCTTAAGACAATACAAACCCCTCGCCCCCAGGCAGCTCGAAGCAACATAAACAAATGCACAGCTGATCCAGCTGTGATCGCATGCCTCAGTCCACCCCTCCAACACGCACACATGCACAAACTAAAACAGTCTCAAAGAAAGAGAAAAAAAAAGTACTCAGTCATTCAAAAAAAAACAGCAAAAAAAAGAAGAAGATTTTTTTCTGACTGTTATTCATTTGATGCCCAGATGGCCTTGGGACCTCAGCCTGGTTGGCAAGGCTTCACTGTTCCTAAACTTTTTTTTGCCATTACCAGGACAGAAAAACAAAACACGAAAATAGGCCTCCATCCTTTCCCTCCAGCTCCATCCCCCACTGACGTTTTCCATCAACATTCCTTGTCCATTACAGAAACGTTTGCTGAGATTACGTTAGAAACACTTGCTTCCTGCTGTTTTGATCCGATCAGGGACATTTCAGCCTATTTTTTCTTCTTTGCTATCAGCTATCAAAGCACCAAACAACCGAGTGATCTGCCTTTGTTCAAACAGCTGATATCACTTGTTGCCAAAGAGCCAGCCGGAGCAGGTCATGCAAACTCTAGTTCTATCTTTGTAAGGGAAAAACGTCTACATTTGTGTTCTTCACAACTTTATTCAAACCAGGCTGCTCATTCAACACATGTCAGTAAGGCCTGTGTACAACATGTCCTGTCAGGCTGCTGCCATATTTATATATATATATATATATATATTTAAAATCATTATTCAAGATTTTGTTTTTTAAATTAAAGATGAAGCCAAGTTGTTGGGACTTGTGTACAGTGGCCAGGTTTATTGAAAAAGACTTTGAAGACCTGCACAGGTACAACAATACTTAGACACGCTTAATAACAATAGCTTCCTCCCTCCCGACTTCAAATGATTGCTCCATTTCCTTTTATTATTGGATTCCAAGACCAAGGCTGACCCTGCTTGCAGAGGTGTGAGGGTAACCACTTTCAGATGTGTATGACAGGGCCCCGGGTGAGAGGGATGCCCTGCAGAGCCGAGGCAATTGACGCTCCCTGCCTCCTGCCTATTTTCGAATTTTCAGCTCCCCATGGCACTCGTCCAGGTACCTCCTCCAAACCCCTGCTGAGACTGGTGCTCTACAGGCAGCTGAAACCTTAGAAGCAAAGCCCCTGGCCTAAAATATTATTTTTGCTTTAGGGCGGTACTGTGAGTAACGAAAGTGTCCTTCAAGCTGGAAGTCATGTGCACAAACCTTCGTGACAGCAAAAAGCATCCGCCCTTCTGAAGTGTCCTTGAATTCCTGAAGCTTTAACAGATGTAATGGCAGTGCTATGTACTGCAGCGTCAAGTCATTGGTGGGCAAAGTGCAGGTACAGAGAGGTAGGTTATTACATTAGCCTCCAAGTTTAGGGATTTCCCATGAGCTGGAAGCTTTCTTTGATCTGTTTAGCACATAGTCAGCAGTTAAAACATCGCCAGCATGCTCACGCTGCACTTTACTATTCTTTTTAGAAACGTGCTACACGGATACACATTATTACTTACAGTGTGACTGAAAGGCCCTGCGATGTTAATCTGGTCAATATGGTCAACATTTTTGTGTTACAGAAGACAGTAAAAAGGTTAGGTGCACGTCCTAACTTCAAAAGCAACCAGAAACTCCGTTTATCCTTACACCGCAACCGTCCACGCCATTCAAGTCACCATGGTATGTGTCGACTCGACGTGTAGTTCCATTTCTCACGAGGTGTGGAAGCAGAAGCATAACTCGTGTGTTAGATTAAAAAATTAGATAAAATAATACGGTCATAGATTAGATTACAAAATCCACATGGAACATGGTAAGGCTGCTTTATTCTTATTATAAATCTACAAATGTACAAATTTACTGATATAGTAAATTTAGACCGTTTAGATTCACAGTTAAAATATCTCATACTCATGAAAGTCATTTTGATTTTGTTTTTCACGCAGGCTTTGTTTAGAGTTTGTAAAATAAAAGTAAATTTTTAATTACTATTGCTTTTTAGTATTTTGCATTAAAGTGTCCCAAGGAAATTGTTAATAACACTGCATCAATACATTGTTACACCACATGGTATGATGCAAGTAGTTTATATATACATTTCAAGGTGCTCTATACTGCTAAACAATACTGCAGAACTGCAGAAGATGATGACTTTAGCAGGAACAGAAACAAATCCAATGACAACCAACGATCTGAGCCTGTGCTTGTGGCTAAGACTCCAGCAACAGTTTAGATTGTTCGCTTTCTAAAAATAAATGTTAATATATGTCAGTCTGGATATTAATCCTCGATGTATAGTGTCTCTCAAGAATCTCCACTTGAAACCGCAGTTCAGTGGTTCTTTTGCAATGAATCAGACACCAGCTAGAAGAAAACTGTGGGTAGCCATGAATCACAGAGCTGCTCCACTGCCCAACCTACACACTCCACAATTAACCTTCTGCCTGGAAATCCTCCCTCTGACGTATTTGTGTGTGTTTGGTGCTCACTTCCTGTCTAAGTGGTGGGGTAGATGAAGAAAATGTGAAGAGCTTGGGCTTGGATGAGTTAAAAATAAAAATCGGCCTGCTGTTTTTGCAGAATTGTACAAGATTGTGGTGTATTAAAAAATATCTCTAAAAACAGGTGCATCCTTCAGCAGGTACTATGGACTAAAACCTTGCCCTTATGTGCGATGTAAGAAAATACAAGACAAACACTTAAATATTGAATCCTAAAATACTTCAACAGCAAATCAAGAACTGAAATCATCACTCAGTGATTGATTAGTCACACTTTTTTAAAAAAAATTCAAGGGTACACAAAAACTCTGCAGTGTCACTTAACTGGAACAGCTCAAACTTCAGTGTAAGAATTATATCAGTGCTTCACATATCATCACATATCAGCTGACACAGGCAAACGGTCATCTTTAATGTGCTGATCAAGAACAGTTTGACAATAATTTATACAAATATTTAAAGTATTCTCTCCTTCTCTCTCTGCACATCTTACCTCATTGCCAAGCAGAGCAGAGATGCAGGCTTCAGAGGCATCACATATGGCTGTGAGGTCGTGACCCCCCTCCAAGGCAAGCACCAACCGACCGCCTGCCAGACCCATCAGCTGCCTGGTCAGGTAGCCAAAGCCTGGACAGACAGGAAATCACAGCAGAAACGGCAAAGGGAGGGAGAGAGAAAGAGCAAGAAAAAAAAAAAGAAGAAGAATGAAATGGTATTCAGTCTCTAACTTCCTTTCTGGATATTGATCAAAGAAAAAAGGCAGAAAAAAGGGGCTGGAGTGTGGATGAAGGAAGGGGTGAATGCATCACAGAGGAAAAGAGAAAGCGAGTGCACTGTGGATTTACTGGGGGGCAATAAACAAGCCCTAATATAAGCCAGGTTTAATTTTAATAAATGTGGCTTTGCGTTTAGTCTTGGTCATAGCCTTTGATGTTTTTCCTCTCAGGACGAGGGGCGTTCTTATATATGTATTCAGCCATACTTTAGTCCTCCTAAATTCTACCATATCCCCTCTTCCTGCAATCCTCTTTAACCCACCCATAACACCCCCTCTTTGACAACAAAGACCCCTAGCTCTTATTTGAGATCTGCTGGATGGTTTTAGAAAAGCTCTTTGCTGTCACGCCAAGGTCTCTATCTGAATATGTGAGTCAGATATGCACACTGCACACAAAAAGGTGAGTTTATGTTTTTGAGTCTTTCCTGGCATTGAAAGCAGTGTAGCATTATATGCACGCATATATGATTCATAGAAAAAAAAAAAAAAAACAGGTTTAGAAGAAATAAAATGACAGTTCGAATCAGCACTTACATTTGGCTGTCAGTTTGTATCCTCCCAGCGGTGGAGCATGTCCATCTACTGCATCAAAGCCAGAAGATACCAGAACCATATCAGGCGCAAACTCGTTGGCAATAGGCATGACCACCGTCCTGGGAGAAACAATAGGCAAGGTAATGTATCCGTAACAAACACTCTAGTTAAATCTCAGACAGTCACAAGATTTTCAGGTTCTGATGTCTGTATTTCGACCTTACACATCAGCGTCTGCATGAATAACAGTGCATGCGTGCTTCTTATTTGGCTTGTTGCCCAGAAACCAGAAGTAATTTTAAAGTCTACTGTTTCTCAAAAACATCACAAAAACCTTGGTGATAAGTGAGGTTAGATTTTGTCACACAACCTGGTGGAAAATTCTCACTATTATATTATCTTTTTCAAGCAAGGCTATCAAAAGTGTCACACTGCATTTCACTGGCATTCTTGCAACCGAATATTCTTGAACTACCACATATGGTTAATATTTGATCTAAATGACAGGGTGACTGGGCTGCTCTTACTGTACGAAACATGTATTTGTAAAAGTAAAAAAAAAAATGCATTAAATACAGATTTTAAAAAAATGCTGCTTAAACCACCAAAAGAAGAATTAAAACCACCAAGCCTGAGATTTCAAGATTAAATTATAACACTATTAGAAGCTGTCCCATGTGAATATAAACAGTTAGTTTTTCCCACTGCCATATTTCCAATACATGAAACTGTGTCAAAGGATATAACGCTATATAGAGCTGCTTAAAACTATGTTAATAACTGCCATCGTCTGTAGGCATACAGGCACTGATATATGGCTTCGTTTCAGTATTGTGTTAGCTCTGATGGCTAAAAGAAGAGTAACAAGGACTGCTATGAAATAAATATACTGAGAAGTGCCTTCAGTGTTCTTAGTGCCCTTGTGATGTTACTTTGTTCCACTCTGGGGATGCTACATTTCACTCGCACTGTGAATGAATTGCAGTATTTTTAAAAAAAGATTTTCTAAATGGCATTTTTCTCCATTTCATGGTTTTCAAAGCAAACATCCAACTAATCAGTTTGTTTGTACAGTATGTGTGTGGTAAGGAAAACTGCCACATAAATTTTTGAAGTGGAAGCTTTGGAAATTTAGTGCAATGCACCGCATGAACCTTAAGTAAAAAGGAAAAACGGAAGGACAGATATAATTGCATATGTGTATGCGTGTTAAGTACGGAGGATAACTAAGACTGGATGGGTGTGGTGAATGAGGGCTGCTTGTGCACAACCTTCATCTGACTGCTTGTGTGCAATGTGTCATACACAGAAATCAAATCAACAGTGGAATAGTGTGGAATGATTCACTGCAAGCTGTGGCTGTAAAAATCCAGTCAGGTTTATAGGATGACCTTGTTTTGAAGAAAGGGTATATGGTATTTATATTTGATTCTAAGATAAGATTCTAAAATAAGATTAGAGCTTGTTATATTTTGCTTTTTTTGTAGTCCTATCACAACCAAGTATTTAAAGAGAAAAAAAATAACAATAATGCAACTTTTAAGAAGTGAAAACTTAAGATGTTTATGGAGTTTCTATAAATTATGAACCTGTAATAATCAATCCTTGAACTAGTAATAACAGGAGGGGCACAGACATATCATGTGACATAGCATTCTGGTTTAGCATAATTTACAATGTCTAACTGAGTTCATAAATAGGACTTCACAGATGGCAAAACAAGTGTCTCTGTCATTCGCTGTGGAACCTCTGGCATGGCACAACAATTTTTTTGGGGCCTGGGATATTTGGGCAAGTAGCGTTTTAGTGAGGTCTGTGACTGATGGAGTACCACAGGGTTTCGTTGTAGGTCCCCTGTACTTTGCTGACCTCAGGAACACGGTGTTGGTTTGCCAGCTGTGGGTGAACAGCATGCCCTGAGCTCCGTAGGCCGCAGGTTTTTCCATCTCTTGCTCACCACCAAATTATAACCCTTAGCTGTGCGCACCCCACCCCCCACCACAACACAACACTCCTACATACACACAGCTGTCTGAGGGAGAGGCGGGAGGTAGCACTGGGAGGTTTTTGGGAGTCCCAGACAGTAAGTATACGCAGAGTGTGAGCGTCACTGTGCGCTAACGTGCAGCTGGCACCGTTTCAGATGAAAACGCCAGGCCGAATAGGATGAAAAACGAAGTGAACTTAATCGAGTAAAGACATAAATAAAAAGTAGATGAATGAGGCAAAGACGTGACATGCTGCATCTTTTTTTTTTTGTTGTTTTCCAGCCTTTCATATAGTTCAAGTGAGAGAGCCATTAACAACACAAACGTGTACACGAGCAGAAGTCAACACAGATAATTGTGTTTGGATTTATGTTAAATTAAAAAGGACTTTTGCTAAACCCTCTGACTAACTGCTAAATTTATTTAAGCATGCAGCCTTGGCCCATTAACATTTGGGGGCCATAAAGACCCCACACTAAAAGAAGCCTGCCACAGACGCTTATGTGGCCTGACACACGACTTGGTGGGAAACCTTGACTGCCAAGGATATGCCTCAACCACCAAGGGCTCCTCCACCCTCTCCCCTCCAACCTTGAGCACAGACAGCAACTAGTTCTGGTCACAATGCTGAAAACTGCTGGTGTCGACAGTTCCACACCCCACCCCACTGGAATAATATCCTGACATTTAAACAAATAAAAAGCCACAGTGATCAATTACCAGACTGGCAGAGAGGGAAGTAAGTGGTTTTGAGAAGGGCTAATTGTGCGTGAATCAGAGGCTATGCACGCTGAGATGAAAAAGACTTTCTGTTAATTAAGGGAGGGGAGAGTTTACGACTGAGCCGTAAGCGATGGGACATCCTGACCAAAGAGGCTGCAATCTAAACCACTGCTGGCTGTCTCCCAGTAACATTTAACTACAAATACAATTACTTGACAGCTACGTGGTCTAAACTTTTGTTTAGCATTGTTTGGCTTACCTAGCAACAGGTGCAAATGTGTCAGCTGAGTCTGCATGCACAGAGAGCACAATGGAATGCTGAATGGCTGTTGCACTTCAGCACTTTATCGGCGCCATGAGACGGCTTTAACAAGAATACTCAAAATAGATGCAGCGGAGCTCGGGTTCGAAAACACCGGATCATACACTTCCCGTTTCTGCAAGCCAGAATAAGCCTGGTGACATCACTGGGGGTATTTTCTCAGTCTTTTTAGAGAGAAGGAGCTCCTGTCCACAGAGTTAGGAGCATTCCCAAAGCTGTATGAACAGATCTCCATGCGTAAAATCTGTGGACCACTTTAAAAGACTTGACTATGCTCAACCTTATAATGCACGCTTGTTTTCATTTACTCTGCTCCAAGCAATTTCTCCTTGTCTGATTCCAGTGAACACTTTTAGTATTTGGCACATGTCACCCAACATGATTTCAAGTGTGTACACTCGCACAAGTTAACGCGGCAATAGGTCTTGGCATAGTGGTCATTTTTTTGAGCCAAGAAAAACTTCCTCTCTTGGGACTACACATCTTTATGTAATTAATCTAGTCCTGAATTTATACGTTGCCAGATCTTGATTATGCCCTGTGATCCCATGTACTTCAGCTTTGTAACATGAAAAGCGGTACTGTGATGTACAGAATCAAAAAAAAAAAAAGTATTACTATCCTATCATTTTGTATAAGATGATTGGCTCTGGTCTAGATAATCATCTACCTCCTCCAAAATGCCACCAAGTTAGATTTTTGTAGCCTTTAAAGCTCAGAGAAATTCATTCTCATAGAAAAAAAGAAAGATCCTTTAGAGGGAGCAGCAGTTGTCAAACCAGCAAACAAAAGGTTAAACTGCAGGCTTCCCCCCTTCGTTCATAAAAAATGAACAGGAGAGCGGGAGAAGAGGGAGAATAAGAGAGCGAGAAACTCACACACGCACACTTACACTTCAAAGCCCTGTCATCTGGCTCTGTGGAGAGCTGGTTTGAATTAAATTTAATTCTCCTCCTCTCTCGTCTTTCCAAGTTCATGGCAAAAAGAGGGGGGAGGGTGGGATGGGGGTGAGAGAGGAAGAGAGAGAGAGAGACGGGGAAAGAGACGGTGCTTCTGGTTTTCATTAGGGCCAATTTTCTTATCTTTTTTCTCTGCGCTTTCTGGAGGCTCAGACTTGATCCCCTGCAAATGCAACGTGGCACAGGCCAGAGGAGGAATGGGAAGGTACTGGCTGCAAGGCACGCATCCCCTCCTCAAGACACAGAGAGGAAGGAAAAGACCGAAACACACAAGTAATAAGACTGAAAGAGCAACTGTGTTCACCAGGTATTTATTTTGGGTTGTAGATGCGTGAGCAAACAGGTATAAAAGGTGTGCATTTGCACATCTGTTTCACTGTGCACATTTTGCACACAATCATGCAAATCTGAATCAGGGCATGATGAATTTGTTCGACAATGAGTGCATGCAAGAACTATGCACGCATGCGTGTCTGTGCGTTTGTGACAGATCTATGACCTGTGCAAAGGTTTGCTGGTGCCCCCGTGGGGCCTATAAATTGTCCAATACCTCTGGAGCCTCTGGGGATTAATGGTGACAGGACCTGAGGTTCACGAACACCAAGCTCCTATTCTCCTTCACGCAAAGGGGGCTGAATCACAATCATATAAACAACTTAAGCAAGCACAGGTCGATATGCAAATGCATGTATCTGTGTTCATCACTCCAGGACAAACACACACATACCAAAACAAGGGCATAAGAAAAGTTGATCCAGATGATGGCAACACTATTAGTCAAGTGTGTGTTAAGAGTGTTTAATGGAATATTATTAACTATTATATAATGGTAAATGAAAAATAGGCGTGAATTCTCTTTCCTGAGGCAAATTCCTAATTACAGGAAGCCCGAGTTTGAGTGAAAGCAAAGTTCCCTTTGGTTCAGTTAACTATGTTTTCATGATTATGGAACTATTCAAGAATTTCTAAAAACTTGAAATGAGTGTACAGGGTTAATTCTTTCCACTCCTAATGCAAATAAACATAAATACAAAGTTATAAAAGTAATAACATAGTAATTTAAGGTCTTCCTAATGGTCTCGTGTGCTGTTAGTATTGGAGAGCTCTCAGTTATATTCATCTCAACTGTCAACACAGTCATTAACATTTAAAAGGTGATTTAATACAGCGCATGGTTACTAGTCTCTTTTTGTGGTTTTATTTATTTATAAATTCCTGAGAGTAACACGTTCTATGACGGTAGAGGGAATGAGAGTGAGGCAGCAGCTACTGGCTTCAGTCATAGATTATAAGTAATAGCTGCAGTATGACATACATTATGTGGCTGTCATCAACGCAGATGCAAACAGCAGGGCAGAAAGAGGAGGATGAGGAGGAGAGAGAAAAATACAAAGGAGAGAGATGGGGAGCGAGAGCACCCTGGGTTCTGGGGTGCATTAAGAAGCTAAGGTGTACTTCCGGGGGATTGCGTGCCTAAAGCCGCGATGAGCCAGTGGCCTGTTGGTTTGATGTGTCGGGCTTGGGCCAGATGGACAGACAGTTGCAAACATGGACTCATCTTCAAAGAGTGCTGGAACAAATCCAGGCCTTCTCCTTTCCAGCTGTATGAACTAAAAATGTATAAGAGACAGGTACATGTCTGCACCGAGTCCATGCCTGTATCTGTGGAAGTTCATGTATTGTTATAGGAGCGCGCCTAACAGGAATCAGATGGGATAAGGGTGACCACCATAAGTTCTTAACAGCTACCAACAGATAATTTGTTACACGCTGTACTTCATACTCCAAGGCTATGACAGGAAGAATTAGACTGCAGTGAGTGACATCACTGTCTTACCTGAATGCAGCTAGATACTCTGCATCCCCCATGGGAGGGTCCAGTCCCCCAGTAAAGGCCATGTTCACGTTGAAACCTTCACCTGCTCCACTGCCCACCTAGGAAGCACAAGCACACGTGACTGGGTTTGTTATGTGTGGGCTGACTGAAGGCTGGGTCTGAAAAGTTTAGTAAAAGTATTCGTTGTCTCTACCTCATCGGGTGCGCCACTTCCCGGGAAGAAGTTCCCATCATCGTAGCGATGCAGGGACAAGTAAAGGACACTGGGGTCAGCGTAGAAGGCCTGCTGGGTGCCATTGCCATGGTGGACATCCTGGAAAGATTAAAATGGGCATACTGTTATTAACAAATAAGCATATAATAATATTTTCAAAATAATTATCCTTTAAATCTCTTCGGTCAAAGAAAAAACAAATACCAGGGGCACATAGAGACTGCCTCGTCATTAATAGGGATTAAGATGAACAGGTTTCAGGAAGTTAATGAGTTTCACAGAAACGGGACCATCAATCTCTGCACCTCCACTTGGACCAGCTGACTGATGCAGATAGAGAGTCCTATACTGGCAGACTATATCATCTCCGCTCTAGCCTGTTGCGATGTCACAAAAGGATTCAGCCTTATTCAATAAAACACTCGACTTCAACAGCTGCTCACTTTTGCCAAAAGCGTCAATTATAAATGACCTCATTGTCTATGTCTATGAATGCTATAGTACACAATTTCTAAAAATGTCCCGGCGGCTGGAGGCGAGTGCCATGACAATGAGCCTGCACTCAGTGTCCCCCTGTGACAGACAGAGAGGAAATTAAAAGGCCCTTCAAAGGCTTTCGGGAATGGCCGTGACCAGCCAGGGATGCCACTGAACAGCACCTCTCCTGGACACGACAAAGGCTCTGTCATACCTTCTTATAAATTTTATTTTTTTCTCTTTGAAGAATAAAGGGATAGTATCTGACCCAAATAGCCAGACAAGAGCTCAGTTTGCGGCTGCTATGTTCATAACCCCTCGCAATTTAAAAACATCAAGTGGAACTGATAACATAATGAGCATTTTTATATTTTTACTGCCTCATAAATCTAGCAGCTATTTTCTTTTCTTTGTTAATAGAAGTTAGTGAGATGTTTGTCCCTTTGTCAGCTGACAGTCTCTTTCTTTGACACGTTACGGTATAAAAAAATATTTTAAAGTAGTTATGCAGAAGGGATTATTCTGGGATGCCACAAGAGCACAAAGAGAAACAACGAGTAGCTAGCCCACATTGTCAGTTTCTCTCTCAACTCTTTGTCATTGTCCCTCAAGTGAGAGCAGACGTCTACAGCATGTAGATGCAGTTCTCTACAGCTCTGTGTTGCACCTACAGACCACCAATGCACTACCATGCAAGAACCTTGAGCCACATCGTGTCCAACATTGTACCTGTGCATACAGGTATGCTGTCATGTAACAAACATCCCACTGAGAAACTCACCCAGTCTACGATGAGGATTTTACTGACATTGAGCCTCTGCTGCAAGAGCTTGGCTGCTATGGCGACTGAGTTAAAATAACAGAAACCCCTGAGGATTGGAAAAAAAGAACAAGACAGCAACAAAATGATGACATTTTTAAATTTTATATTCATGCTTGAGCAATATTATTTGCATCACAAAGTAAGTCCTGCATAAAAAGTACAGAAACACTGAATGTAAGAGGATGAGGAAAACAGAGCTCTGTAAGGTGAGGTGTGGATTACTTACATAGGTGTGCTCTCCTCAGCGTGGTGTCCAGGGGGTCGAACGATAGCGAAACCATTCTGTCGCAAAAACAGATCACAGGTGACATGCCTGCTCACTTCATTTAAAAGACTAGTGAAAAATAGTCTTCACAAATCCACTGCTGCATGCAAAAATACACACATGGAAATCCATAAAGAGTGCATTTGGACAGTTTCTTAATTGCTTATTTAACTTGGGGGCTTGGGATAGTGGGCCTACACAGGAGGAATTAGCCTCTCACGGGGTCCCTTGGACAGGTGTCCAATCCATCACAGGGCTAACACAGAGTGACGCATAACCACACACTCTCACGTTCATACTTACAGCCAACTGAAAAATCACCAATTAACCTAAAAAGCATGCTAACACAACTGGACTATAACAATGAACACATTTTCCCAGTGTCACTATTTACCTCGTAAGGACGAGTAATGTGTAGTTGAACAGAAAGAACACAAATACATTCAGAAGTATTAAAATCTATTTGTGTATTCTAAAGAATACAGATGTTAGCTTCTCCCACTGAAAGTGCATTCATGTCCACACGGGAACAATGAGCCCGTTAAGGCGAGCTTTGTCAAGGCAGTACTCCAAGCAACTGTTTTTGGAGGGTCCCAGCGCAATGTGGGGACATTAGATAGATGTTTGAGCTTATGTAGAGCGATTGCAAACTGGACTAATGATGTTGAGTCAGCTGCAGCGGATTAGCAGCCAGCCGGAAGATTACTGTAGCGACAACTGCCTCTACTGGTTTCCCCACACACGGTTAAAGAACTCTGTATGGTTCCATATGTATGTGAGTGACTGAAGTTTCTCTATACAAAGAAAAAAGTAATTAAATTAAAACAGACGTGGGGGAAAACAGAAAGTAGCAGACGCAGAGACAGAAGTGTGTGTGTGTGTGTGTGTGTGTGTGAGAGAGGGTGTGAATGTGTGCCTTCAGTAGATTTATGGCTTTCTGTGGAGTTCATAGAGTTGTTGGTGCAGGTGGAATTTGGTCATTTGGCCATGAAGGATCCTCGGAGAACCATCTGCACGTGTGTGTGTGTGTGTGTGTGTGTGTGTGTGTGTGTGTGTGTGTGTGTGTGTGTGTGTGTGTGTGTGTGTGTAAGCATTAATTTGAGGGTAAGTCAATACCAGCAAACTTTAAGCAAGAAATCACTCAAACTAAAGCTGTGTTGTTGTTAATTGTGCAAAGTGATGCACAGAATGACCAACTCATGCCCACCCAACATGACGGCAGGGTGCTAGCAACCCCACCCAAAACTCAGTTGGGTATCAGCATGGTGTGTTACTGTTTCTTGCTGAAGAATATCAAGAGATAGCTTTGCACCAGTATAGCAAACTAACGCTAACCTGGTCTGCAGGTGGCTTTGGTGTAACACTTCTAAAGGGGGCCTATTAGTGGGGACTGCTGGCGCTTGCGGTGCGTGTGCACCGGGTTTCCCCGCTGGGTTCAAACAGCAAGCAGCCACTGCCACAGACGCATGAGTCTGGCTGGGATGGGGAGAGGCGTGATGGGGTGGGGATGTCTGTCTGGGAGGTGCGAAAGTTGGTTCTCGAACTTTTTCCTTTTTTTTTTTTTTTTTTTTTTTTTGCTTGGAAGCTC
>VUQG01031799.1:0-11609 GCA_015106755.1 Etia nguti | reverse complement strand
GCTAACTTCCTGCTAACTTCTAACTCCGTTAAATTTAATAAATTCTGTTTTCATGGATGCCTGGATGTTAAACTTAATTGTTACACCTGGTAAAGCAGCAACACTGACCATTTTATTAAAGATGAAAGAATTTACACAGTTTTTAACTCTCAGTGATGCCGCAGTGTTCGTTTGACTTTGGGACCTGAAGCGGACGGAGTTTTGGACCCAGATGACTCCGCGAGGCTCCTGACTACGGTAGCCGTAATGCTCCGACAATCCATCAAGCGGTGCGGCTTCGTAGCTTACCAAAGTCGTACTAAAACATTTTTGACAGATTTTTGAGCACCGTGTACCACATAAAATCGGTTCGAGGTCAGTAAGCACAACCAGAATCCATACATAAGGCGCACTCTCGATTTTTGAGAAAAATAAAGGATTTTAAGTGCGCCTTATAGTGCGGAAAATAGGGTAAAAAAAAAAGAAAAAAGAAAAAAAAAAGTCTTCGAAGGGTGTGTTGAAAGTGTGAGACAGTTGAGAGACGTTTCTGTACCAGCACAGAGAGGTCATCGAGCTGAAAGATGTCATCCGGGACTCCAGAATTTTTCAGATTGTTGGCCCTGGCTACCACCGCCTGCACACAAAATTTAGGATACTAGATTACACACTGGTGTAAAAAGAAAGAGGCAATCATGTGGCAGTAGCTCTGTTTTTTAATGTATGGGTAGAACATCATTTCTATTTTTTTTAAAGAAGGCATGTGGTTTTTATGTTTTTTTAGTTACCCGTAGATTCGGTAAGCTGGACAGTTCCCCATGCAACGTGGTCAGGTTGTTGTGACTCACTGAAAGGTGCTCCTAAAAAAGGGGAAATACACACGGGCACATGTCACTGCTGTACTTTGGTCTTCACAATTTGACCTAAAGTCATGAGGATACAGGGTCTGTGTGTGTTTCACAGGTAAATCAATCTGCTGATTACATCCTTGTAGTTACCTGCTCTTATCAAATTAAACACTTCTATGTTTTGACTTCAAACACAGGTTAAACTTGTTCATATGACCACAAATACAAAGTTAATCCAGCAAAAATGTGACAGTGCCATTATGACTGTGGTGTTACTAGATTAATGTAGCATAAAGGACAAAATAAAAATATATTTTAGCTTTGATCTATGTCTCATCTCCTATATCAATAATTTTCTTGCATCAAAGTCTACTTCACTTGATAAAAGACACACAATTCCTTGATCCTTTTATCTTTAGAAAACTGCACAGTACAGATGTAAAACAAAAAGACTGTGACCATTACAAAGAGGTCTACTCACAAAAAAAATCTTATTTAAATTGCATTGTAGATGCATATACACACATATACAAATGGCTTCATGTGTGAAGATGCTCCTAACTAGTCAGGGTGTCTCACCAGCTTCTGTAGAGAGGCCAGCTCCTCTGGGAGGTAACACAGTCCTGTCCTGTTCAGTTTCAGCCATCGCAGGCTGCTCATACACTTAACGTGCTCCGGGAAGTATCCACCCTGAGTGAGACGACACAAAAATACATGACTTTTGACAGCAATAATACTAGTACTTACTTTGTTATAGTGCAGAGGGGGCTGCATTTGTCAGCATTTACCAAAACACTGAAACACCTGAAACATGGACATAAAATCCTAGATATGCTACCAGAGATAGATTATATTTTTAAACAACTTCCCCCAAAAGATTTGATTACCAATTATAGGAATAAACTGCACTTTAATGTTCAGATTACATAAAGAGTGACAGCAGTACATTTGCATACAAATGGGAAGATAGCATTAATCTTGATTTTTTATTTTAAACAGATGAAAAGTGCACACATCCAGGAAGAGAAATGCTAGGGCTACATATGCTAAAGCAGGTAGAATATAAGGAAATGATCTCATTTTGTACTGGCAGATTTCAATCAAAAGCCACCGATCGACTAACAGATAACTCAGTTGTTTAAGCAGCATATTTCCAATACTTTGACGGGGATGCGTAAATAGTTGTGTCAGAACAAATACATGCCAGGTGATCGCAGCTGTCGCTGCTGCCAATCGGGCTGCTTTTTCCATTCTCCCAAAATAAGCTCCCAAAAGGGTGTCACAACCTAAGAGCAACAGCAAGCTCTATTAGTTAGCTGACGCTGTTTGTCCACTTCACTTTCTGACAAGTTACAACACGGAGCTTGAGCTTCTGTGACAGACAGTTAGTTAGCCATAAGTGTGGCTAGATTACTCAGCTAATATGACGGTGGAAAATAAGACCTGGCTCATCAACAACGTCACAAAAATAATATTAACGCTAGCTGACGAGCTAAAAAATATATATCGTTCGCAAACCCACACGCCAAATAAGAACTGTGTTAACCACCAAACTGGGCGGTGGTGGCTGAGAGCAGACTGTGTCACTCTGACAACTGGCTAACGCCCAATCGTTAAGCTAAGCTAGTTTTATATCTAGCCCTGCCGTTTGTTACTCTGAGAATGACTGAACTAGCTCCGGCTACGCTAACGTCGTATTTACTAAACATCGGAGGGTGTGAAAATCACTGAATGCTGTTTAAAAATACTTACTTTAAAGTCGTTTCCACTGAGGTCTACCCCCCGTATAAAGGGAAGAACTCCGGTGGCAGCCATTTCTAACTATTTGATGTCTGCGGCTCTATTTTGGTCAAAAGAGGGTTGTGGCTGAGAAGACTACCGTTTCTTATTCTTATTCTTCTTCCGTGTCGCAAACCAACGCCATGAGTGGCATATCGCCACCTAACGTACACCCACTGAATAACAGCTGTCCCAAGCCTGGATGAATGGAGCACCAGGAAGGGCGTCCAGAATACGCGGATCATGAAATGATTAAATATATATCCCAAAAATTGTGAAATTGCTGCAATTTCAGTCAAAGATGTCAAACACAACATATATATATATATATATATATATATATATATATATATATATATATATATATATATATATATATATATATATATATATATATACTTGGTGTATTCAATTAAAACCAAGCATGGCAAATATCAGACAACATAAAAATGGCTCAGTGTAACCCACAGCAAAAAGTGATTTCTTCTTTACAGTCATTAGTGCAGAGTGAAAATAAAACATTTGCTCTCATCTAATTTCTTTTTTCGACCCTTCATCCCAGTTCATGCTGTTTGTTGCCCTTGTTTAATATCTGTGTCCCACTTCTTCCGCCAGGAATCCCACACTGCCTCTCTTCTTAACCAGGCCGCATTTTCTAGAGATAACCTTCATAATTTTAACC
The DNA here is from genome assembly GCA_015106755.1 of Etia nguti. Classification (NCBI taxonomy): domain Eukaryota; kingdom Metazoa; phylum Chordata; class Actinopteri; order Cichliformes; family Cichlidae; genus Etia; species Etia nguti. Next base: position 8,324 of record VUQG01031799.1, on the reverse strand, counting down.
TTCTTCCTAACTTCAGGACTTTTTAAAAGAATATAATTTCACCTGCTTTCTTGAAAACAAGGGCAAGGACCCAGCAACCTCCAACAAGCTGTATTCTCTACATTATTGAGAAAAATATCCACCAGTCAGTCATCGTAAACAAATTACAGCTCCCTCGGGCCTAAACTTCTTATCCATCATCATTGCCTTTGCATACATGGCCAAAATCCTCTCCTTATCTTGTCTCTGAATACTGCGCCCTCCAGTGGTCACCACTGATCATAACAAATCCAAGGACTCACTTGTGTCCCACTTTTTCCACATTTTTCTTGCTAACGAGCCAAAACCTGTTGGAAATCTCTGTATAGAGGTGATATATTTATATATCGTGGTCTTTATTTTGTTTAAATAAATAAACGAATAAATAAAAAATTAATTAATTAAATAAATATCTTTTTAAAAATGGCTCCCTTTTCTGGGTGATATTAGTGTCAGCTATTAGGCTACTGAAGCGTTTATTTCTTCTTGATAAGCTTTGTAATTATTTTCTATTCGAAATAAAAACACAAGCAATGTGTTATCAAATTGAAATTCTGTCAAGTCATTCACAGACAGCTAACTAAAATCGGAAGAGCCACAGAGATCCTTCAAAATAAAGTGATCTCACAAGAAAACAGTCGACGTTTGGTTAAAGATTCTCGCCAGCCGTTTTTATTTTGAAAGCAGTAAAAACGGAAGTGCTTGGGCTATTTAAAGGCGTGACATCATTCCTCTCGTATAGAACCTCGGAGGAGCGTATGTAGAGAAAGCTCGGTGGCTTAGCTAGCTAACGAAAAAATAGAAAAATAAAATTTCTGGGTTTGAGTTATGGACAAGAATCCTACGCGATACAATGTACAGCTGTATATTTATGATTTGTCCAGAGGAATGGCTCGGAGCCTTAGTCCTATAATGTTGGGTAAGTAGCCTGCAGATAAATACTGATGCAGTCTGGCCTCGGGGGAGCAAATAAGTGATGATAACCGGCTGGAGAAGCTTTCTTTGACGGTCGTTTAAAGCAGGTTTTGCCGTTCACTGTGTTGGTCTCTGGTTAAAATATCAAGGTCAAGGGACTTTTATAAATATTGTTTGTTTTAAAATAAATGGCGAACTTAACCGACTTACACCCGTACATCATTAGAAATGGCTCATCTCTTGTTTTACCGGCTTCTGGTAGCTTCTTGCATTAGCGACCATCTCCTGCCTTGCATGTATTAATTCCCCCCTTTTCTATTGCAGGAAAGCAGCTGGATGGGATATGGTAAGTGGAACCTCCTTAGTCACGAAAACACTGCTTTTACTGTAGATACATCAGGTGTAGGCCACTGACCTAATTCTGGTCCCAGGGAAGACAGCAGTGGCATTAAAAATGGTCAAAACACCTCCTGGTGCTCTGCCTGTTTGTATTTATTGTTGAAGGCCTCTGGGGATGTATGTGAACTGACCAAGTGAGCTATAATTAAAAAGATTCGGCAGATGCATATGTTGTTTCAACACTAAATAAACGGCTAGTTGTTCACTCATCCACTCATCTGTCTATGGATGGATTTTTATTCTTTATAATTGTTGTATTCAGTAGATTGTAAAATGCACCGTGACTGTATTAATTGTGTTATTTGGTGTGCCAAAGTGGATGAAGTGTCATGAATGGTGCTAATGTAATTTTAAATATGCTGTTATGCCGCTGAGATGCTCTGACCTGGATTTACCAATGTAATAATTTTGCAGGCACACAGCTATAGTGGCATATGGTGATGAGTTCTTCTTTGGAGGGGAGGGGATCTCCAGCTGTTCTCCGGTAAGGATGTAAAAAGGGGACTGACGCCCATTTCACTTATATCACCAAACACCTCGGCCTTCTCCCAGACTGCTGCACACATGTGGAAAATAATTTGTGAAGGTGTTTTAGACGTGTGTCGGCTGCCTCTCATTTCTACAGTACCTTTCATTTTTGCAGGATATACAAAGTACACCCTGAGTTTTGAAGTGGTTGTTGTCCCGAAACAAACATTTGTATGTTTGTCCCTTGGGGCCACAAATGAATCAACCAGATGTTTGTGATGTCATGATAGTGAGCAGGGGGAAACAAACAAACAAAAGCTGGGCAAAGAAGGCAAATCGCAACGCCTGAGACCAGTGTGACAGTTATCAAGAAAGAAAAAGTACAATTGGGTAGGTGATATTCTACAAAAGAACTCAAGAAATTAAGTTCTATCCATTTTCTTCCATTTATCTATTCGTGGGGTGATGGGTTGAGGAACCTATACCAGCTGCTGTTGGGTGAGAAGCAGGGTACACTCTGGGCAGGTCACCAGCCTGCACAATGCTAACACAGAGACACACTTCACACCTACGTAGAATGTAACTATATCTGTATGCACTACTATACATATGGTAGTACTACAACCATTATATATACTACTATCGGTAAAGATATGTTCAAGTTTGCCTAATAATTTAGATCATATATAATATAATATACATTTCATACATCTATGGTCTGCTATTGCAGCTGTATTATCATGACAAAAGTCCACCTATTAAAAATAATAATAATAAATTAGTTAAAAATAATACAAATGGGTTGTTTTAATGTTTTTGACTGATTGTGTATTCTTACTTGTAAGTTCAAGTATTTTACTTTTTTTCCAAGACCAAATAAATGATGTGAATTCAACCGTCTTTTCCTGTCTTCAAAAAGAAAAATCAAAAAACCTAGGCTTGGAGTCATAACAATTAGCTTATCAGCTTAGCATACTTTTTCACCATGGAAGGAAGGTAACACGGTAAGTTAGCTAGTAAAATTGCCTAAGTTAGCAAGCCGCAGAGCCAATGCTAACCAGCTTTAATTGACTCGAGAAGACCTCTTTATTTATTATTTATCTAACATTTCTTTATACAGGTATCCCATTTTATTTTCAGTGTCTCATTTACTAACGAGACCTGTTCCAGCCATGCATAATAAAATCAAAAAATTAGAAACAAATAACGCACAAGCTTCCTCAGACCATCACTGTTTTATTCTTTAATCATGTTTATGTTTTATGACACATTTTCTTTGTTTTTGGCAGGGTGGGACTATGCTGGGGCCTCCTGACACAGTGGTGGAGCTCGGTGAGACTGAAGTTTCTGAGGACATCTTCATGGATTACCTCTCTTCCTTGGGAGAAAGCACATACAGGTCAGTTTCTTTCCCACATACAGGAAAGCTCCAAGCCCCTTATATAAGTAATGTATAATCAGGAGGTGATCCGGTTTATTATTTGGACTTTGCATGTTACTGAATCTATTATTTATTTTTTTTAATTTTTAAATTTTTTTTGTTCAGAGGTGACAGGTATCGTTTGTTTGAGCACAACTGCAACACTTTCACCAACGAGGTGGCTCAGTTCCTGACGGGCAGGCCTATCCCGTCCTACATCACCGACCTTCCATCTGAAGTCCTCTCTACGTGAGTGAAACTCAGGCTGTCAGCTTACATTCGCTTCATTTGAGTCTGCGGTGTTAATGTGTCCCTGCTCACCACCGCTCACCCCGTGATTGTGAATGTGTCCCAGTGAAATCTGAACAAGGCTCCGGTTCAGTGGCAAGTCTTTGAACGCCACATTAGTCGTCTCTACTTCCAATTACAGTGAAGTTACGTACTATTAGTCATGATCGCAGCTAAATTATGAAATATTGTTTTTATTGTTATTCATTAATGATAAACTACATTTTAGCCATACGATATGTTGCCATACAGTCTTGGATGAAGAGGAAGAAATGTTAAATTTGGCCACTAAATGTTAATATGGTGCAGCCTGCAGTGGAGTTTTGTTTGTACTTTGCCCTGGTTTAACTTTTTGTGGTATTTAACTGTTATGAAAGCTCAGTTTGAGCTGTTTTTAGCCAACAACAAGGGCAGTCATAGCAGAGGCACAAGTTTTTACCACAAATTCAGTGTGACTGCATGTAAAAGAGAACAGGCAGCACTACCGTCTGCTGTTTCGATGACGGGGGTCACATTTTTAGACCATACTGCTCCTATACTTTAAACATCCCTGCAGAGATTTGCTTCGCATCTGCTGATGCATAAAAGTAAATATGTTGGGGGAGTTATGGCGTTTAAAATAGGGAAGTCATTGTGTAAATGATGTCTTTTAAAATGTCAAATGAAATCTCTCCGTCTTTAGACCATTCGGCCAAATACTGCGGCCCATCCTGGACTCTATTCACATCGCCCCTCCAGGAGGAAACGTCATCAACGGGGGACGAAACATGTAACCTGAGAGAGTGCAGAGTAATCTCGAGGTCACTTCCAGTGTAGTCAGTCAGTGTGAAGTCTCCATCGTTCTTTTCTTTCTTCATAAACATTACTAATATATAAAATAACGAATGACTTGGGATTGGGGGGGTGTTATTTGACACTTTAGCTTTTCAGGAGTGGAAAGCCGTCGAGTATGTTCAGTCATGTTTTGTACAGGATAGATTTAAAGCACTGAAACATTGTTTTGATTTATGTAACTTTAAAAAAACACAATACTTTGTAGTGTTAAAAACACAGCTCATGTGGTAGCTGTAACTAATCCACCTGCGACATAACTAAGGTACTGAGGTACAAAATGCTCTTTTGGTCACGTATTTGATCACAATTTTCTCGCTCCTTTGCACGACTAATATTTTTAGTAACATTCACCTCTGAGGATCTTCTGCTGCTGACTACAGTGGATTTAAATCTCAGCATATCGATTTTCAGTGGATAAAGACTGACAAGAACAGGATGGCTGATTAATGGAGAGGGTTTTTTTCTTGTTGTTGTTTTTTTTTTCATTTTGGTCAATCACGTTTTGATTTTGCACTTTTATGTTAATTTTTCATCTTCTGCTCTTTTGTACCTGTAATCTTTGTCTTTATTGTTTGTATTTAATCAACTAATGTGGTTGCCTACTTACATGATCGCTCCATTTGTCACAGTGCGATGTGACATACAGCAGGTGATTGATTGTCTACGCCGCGCCAAGGTTGTAAGACTAGAGGAGTGTATAGGCTGTATATAAAATATGGATGTAGCCATGGTGGTGGATTATCTTGTGAGGTTGCCTGTAGAAGCCTCCAGTTGAGCATTTTGGCCACGCCCTTCTTTGTACCCAGACTTGTTAACAGTTAAATTCATGGTGTTTTTTAATAAGACAGTGACCGAGACCATAAACTCCTCAGACAGTGTTTACTGTGATTATAGATGATGTGTTCAGTACTATAATTCTACACAGTCAGGCTTCTTTTACCTGACCATGAGTCGCCCCCTGCTGGCCATTAGAAAAGAAATGCAGGTCTGCTTCACTCGTCAGATCTGGAGGCTACATTTGTATTTTCATATACAGTCTATGGAGTTGACTTCTGCTTAAACTTGTTCTTATGTGTGCACATCTACAGCAGGACTGTAAATTCTCTGTATATGCAAGTAATCCCTGGCTTTCAGTAGTTAATTGCAGAGATGATTACAGGCCGCACAGTTCCACAGTGCTGTAAGCTAACTTTCCACACTCTCTCTCTCTCTCTCTCTTCTTAAAAAACAAAGAACAAAGCAGTGCGTTTCAGTATTTCCAATTAAGTTGAAACATTTTGAGAAACAACCTTGTTTTGGTGTCAAGTCTACTGAAAGCGATGCGTGTCTCAGTCCCGCTTTGACAGAAAGTTGTCATAGGTGCTTCGTGGTCTGAATTAACTCTAGAAATAGATGCTGATCATAGATACATTTTCTTATATAGATATATTTTTACAACTGCCTGTGATCCAGTAATTCCAAACAATAGCACATCCACATTTGCAGGTAAAGTTGACCTGTACTCTTAATAACATCCCGCTCGAGTCCTTTAACAACCACCAGAGTGTGTTTAAAAAATACAATACACCTCTGTGCCTTCATTCCCCTCTGCTTGACTGTAGTTACACTGTTGGGAGTTGGCGTGGTTTCCATATAGCACGCGTGGTAACGTCCCGTGCAGGCTGCGTTATAAGCATCTGATCCTACGTGAAGAGAAAGGAGCTAAAAGTAGTAAGAAGCAACACGCATTAGAACATTTACCGTATTAAAGGCAAACTATCAGAAATATTCCAATTTAATAACTTGTGACTCTCACTACACTCATCAATAAGCACACACAGCTAACTTCAATATAATGCATTCAGTAGATGACATGTGTTGGTGTCAATCTGTTAAGATGGTGTTAAACACGTAACCCACATTTGAACTTACTAACTTTTCTCTGCTTAAACAGAGTGACGGGTGAAAGAAGCACAGAAAAACAAGAAATTCTCACCGAGTGATTAAACCAGCATTAACTCTCCTCATGTGTTCCTGTAATAAACAAACCCCGCCCACACTATCTCCATCACTTTGGCACGGCACCTGTGGCTCGACTCTTTCTTTGTTGCACGCGTACAAGCTAACCGGACCTGCAAGCTTTTTAAAACTTTCTTTTAAAGTTTAAGCTGACCTTTGCAAAGCATTAACCGTACATCTTTGGAATAGCAAGCTTGTGAAAACTCAGGTGAATCTGGGTTCTGTAAATCTGCCTTCTGCTAACCAACTAACTCGTATAATAACCCGACCGCTGAAATGTTTTTAAAAGTCACCCTTCGTTGCTCTGATTTTTGTTGTTGCTGGCTGCTACCTGTAATGTGAACTTGCAACAGATGTTTATGGATATTATTTCCTGATTTAACTAATAACTATGATAGATATATTTATGCATATTGTTTGTATTGTTTGTGTAATTGTTTTTGTAATTCTACCTATACATAAAGCCATTGACTGCAAATACTAAGGTTGTATTTTTTCTTTTTACCCCATAAATATAGCATTTTTTTTTTTTTTAACACTTTTTTATAGGCGTACATAGATTCATGGGACCTCTCTCTCCCACAGCTGCATTCACAGCTGCACTGCCACTGATGTTCAGTTCAGCTTTGACCTTTGGCCTCTGGGGGCTTCTTAATGTAAGCCTGGTCTTTACCCTGTTCAGTTTGATGCTTTGTTTCACCAGGAATAAAACCCAGAGTGAGAGCACGCGGTACCACTGTGAGGAAAGTAGTTTAAAAACATGAGTAATGCTGTAAAACTAAATGTAAGGAGACACCATAAAAGGAGGCTGATTACAATAATTCACACATCTGCAGATAAATCACAGATACCTGCAGATCAGTGAGAAAAACTGGAGGAGGAGCCGGAGTGGCAAAATCACACAGCAGCAGACTGTGACTATAAAGATGCTGAGACACAGATGGGAGAAGATAACAGAAAAAATTTTATGAATATACAGATGTTCAGCAGCTGTGTTCGCTCGTGTGTTTTACGTACAGTTCTCTAACAGGATGCAGGTCCTGGACCATGTTGTCAGGAATCTTCAGCACATTACGCTTGAAACAATGATGATGGCGACGAGACAAGCTGCGATACTATCCTCTGTCCACTAGATGGTAGAATTTATCCTCTCTTTTACATAGAAAAATTGAACATATGTGAGTTGAAAACACACCTGGGGGAGTGAAACATGCAGGTGGATAATCATAATTTACCTGAATGCTCACAGAGCTCAATAATATACATTCATGTGAATGCTGGGAGACCACAGTGTGAGAACAGAAGTTTTACTGGGTTTGAAGGCGCAGCAGAAAGAACAGTTGCTGTTGTTGCTGCTGTTCATAAATCCATAATGCTGACACTTAGGCCGGCGTTTCAAAGACTAGTAATGATAAACAGCACAGAAACATGAAAGTGTGGAGAGATTAAGCCTTTGGTAATCTAATCTTCATCAGATCCAGACAAGATTGCATGAACAACACAAAGTAAAGTGATCAGTGGGAGGAGAACATGTGCATAAAACTACATTCATTTCAGTTTCTATTCAGACGTGTTACACCAAAAGCATTCGTGCAGCTGCTCAGTTTGTTTTCATGTACTTTGGATGCTTCACAGCGAAGATGCACTAAACTGCCAAAAGTACTCACTCACCCATCCAAATCATTGAATTCAGGTGTTCCAATCACTTCCATGATCACAGGTGTATAAAATCAAGCACCCAGGCATGCAGACTGCTTCTACAAACATTTGTGAAAGAATGTGTCGCTTTTAGGAGATCATTTTGAACAATGTTCACATTTTGGACAGAGAAGACAGATGGTCTGAAAGAGGAGTGAAAGAAGCCATCTATGTCCACTGTGAACGGCCATCTTTGAACAGAGGCGGTGGTTTATGACACCAACTGTCTGCCATCTATAATCGAGTTTTGAGATCCCTTCCAAGACGCCTTGATGCCCACTCACAT
>VUQG01031794.1:0-10126 GCA_015106755.1 Etia nguti | reverse complement strand
CTCCCCGGGCCTGGCTCCAGGGCACGCCCCCGGTAACTGTTCCCTCGATGTCTTCCTCATAAGGGTCTTCGAAACGCTCTTTGTCTGGTCCCTCACCCAGGACCAATTTGCCATGGGAGACCCTACACAACATAGCCCCTGGGATCCCTGAGACACACAAACCCCTCCACCACGATAAGGTAGCGATTCACGGAGGGTGAAAAACACTGTTTTCAAATTACTTGTCACTTAGAAGTGTGGCCATGTTACTGGTTCTTCTTCCTCTTTTCTCTCAGTATCCAAAGGAGCTCCTCAGGGCTCCATATTGGCACCACTGCTCTTCTTCATATATAAGTAATATCAGTCAAATTCTGTATCCCGTTTCTATGCAGACGACACAGTTATCTATTGTTTATCCCCTTCACTGGTACAAACTATTGGATTCCTGCAGTCCATCTTTGTCTGGTTCTTTTTTCTTCTTCTTTGCAGGTTAGGATAGTTTTAATGTAAAATCTGTAGGCCAGGCTTATATGAGCCTTTCTTCTGCCTGTTCACTCACTACTGTATACAGATTGTGGACTTCATATGTGCTGTATTTACTCTGTGATGACAACATAAAATAAATACAATAAATTGATGAAAGTTTGCAATGTGATTGTGTGTTTTTACCTCTGAGCTGCGACTTGCCGATGCTGAACTCTTCGTTCAGTCCAATTCGCATCTCTGTTAAAGAGACAGCACGTTAGAGACAGCACAGATACACCTGCTGAGACAAGAAGATAACATCGCTTCAGATTTTAGAGACATGGAAACAAATCACAAGTATTAACGTATAAAAAGTTTATTTTTATATTTTAATATACATTTGGTGTGCTGCTGGATTATTTTCATTCAGATATGAGGAGAGCCAAACAAGGAAAACAAAAAACCTCTCTTTAGAGGATACTGGGGGGGAAAGAGTCGAACTTCCGAATCGTAGGTTAAGTGTAGGGATCTAACAGCAGCCTAACATACAACTAAGTTGATGTGACATGTAAAACGTGCCTAAAAGTGGCGTGCTATAATTTTAACGTCAGATTTCATGTCGGTCAAAAAACCCAAAACCATCAAAGATTTAAACCTGCAGCAGCATGTCAGCATTCATGAAGTAGATGGTTCCTCACAGGGTCACTGTGCTCCTGGACTACAACATGAACACGGGACTGTTCACGTTCATGCTCAGGCTGTTAAGTTAGCAGTGTTGTTGTTGTTATGCTAGGTTTGAACCCTGGTTGTTCTGTGATGTTTTTACGGTTGTTGAGTGTTAAGATTAGCTGTGACTGAGGCGAGGAAACTAGACCTGTGCTCAAAGTTTAAGTTTTATCTTTACTGACTCATTATGAGGCATTTGTTCACATTATAACAATAAATACAACAACAACAAAAAGTGGATCAACACCACTCAGAATAAAAGACACACGCAGCCTTTTAAAGGCTCGCCTTTTCTCATTGGACTGGCTGCTACATGCGCTACCTGTGACATCGTTAATGACAGGTGTGTGTTTAATTGTCTGTGCATTTCTCTGTGTGATGGGAAGTTGCTGGTACAACTCCGCATCTCAGCAAAACTTAAGACTCATCAGATTTTTTTCCTCTCATTTAAACGAGTAAAATCAGTCGCCAGGAACATCCTAAGAGATGACGGCGAGCATCAACTGACTTTAAATCCTCCAACTCACTGGAAAACATATGAAGCTTCTGTCAGCAGCTCAGATCTTTTCTTCACCACTGCTGATCCTTGGGAAGTCCACAACAGGGTTTCAGTGCATCCACTCAGACATATCCGTTTTCTGATGTGTCTGAGTGGACGGGACCAGCTGACTGAACCCTCTGCAGACACCTCCACAGACATCACCTGTCTGGTGGCTCGCTGAACCTCTTTTTGGCTGGTTCTGAGTCTCACCTGAGCAGCTCGGCATGTAGCACTTCACTCTGATCTCACCCTCCACATCTGCCTTCATCAGAACTCCCTGCAGCACAAACCAAAGTTCACCACACCCTTGAAATCCAAACCAACAGCTCTGCACAAAGTTCTTTGTTTTGGTTGATTCACTTCAGAAATCTTTTGTAATTAAGTGTTTTTTGAGACTACCAAATTCCTCAGATTATTCGGTCTTCATTTGTTCCGAGTCTGAAACTACACGACAAAGACTTTTGTCCATTTTTAAACTTTTTCGGGTGTGACTGCTCCTATCACGCTGATGTTACTCACGTTGGAGCCAATGACGACCGTCATCCTTTCAATCACGTCCACAAATATCTCGCTCTTCCCTCCCTGGAAAAAACACACACACATCAGATGATCAGAAGTTGTGACATGAAAAGCTCTTTTTTTCCAGGAAGATTTTAGTCCAGCTGGGACCAGACTATTTACTGAAATGTGACAGTCAGTTTCAAAACTCCAAACCTGGTTATAAAACAGAGTGAATGGCTCAAAGTTCCCATAAAAACTGACCTAACTGAACTTTTACTAACTCGTATCTCAGCTCATATTTCAGTGAACGACGACTGCCTCACCTTTAAAACGCAGCTTTAGGTTTTCTGAATGTTGCTTTAAGCTTCGTCTTAAACTAATCAGGTCATCTTCTTGGAAAATTTCTAGAATATCAAAATTTTTACACCAGAAACAAAAACATATACATAAATACTAAGATCGCCTTCAATTTTTGAGGCTTGTTTATCTAAAAGATAAAAGTACACTGCAGGGAAACGACCCCACAGATCATCCACAGACTTGAAACAAGAGCAGCTTGTTTTTCACTCCCCTGTCAGGCTGTCGGCGTCCTCTCACTCAGGTGTTTCCCTCCTACAGGTGTGTGGGGGTTTACCTGCTCTCTGCTGGACTGGATTGGCCTGGTGGCTGCAGAGCTTGGAGCCACTTTGCTCTGCTGTGTCTCTGCTCCAAACTGCAACGTGAACAAACAAATAAAAACAAGATGAACAACGCGGTGAATGCAGACTGTCAGCTGACTGCAAAATGAACACTTTCAACTAAAAATAAAATCCATTAAAGCTCCACTAAGGCTCTGAGGGGTCTGTTCCAGTACAGTTAGCTGTGAAAGTCAAAAACATACAGAGAAGCATTTCAGCTAAAACAGTAAACTTTACACTGGGCCTGTCTGCCAGCTGCTTTGCAACCCGCCTCCACCTCCATATCCTCAGTTTCTCCTGGTGTCTGATCATTGCCGTTGTCACTGCTCAGTAAATCTTGTTAATGTGGTGGTCCTGCTCTGAAATAAACTTTTCTTCTTTAAGAAAAAAAACAAAAACAAAAAAAAACCAGCTGGAGCGCTCAGAAACAGAAGACAACAGTCGTGCACTGAGGAGGTCAAACCCGTTTTCCCATAACTTCCACCCGTGGGTGCATGGACTTAAGGTCACAGATTTAAGGAGGAGCCCAGCCCTGACAGAGTAATCCGTGCTTAAACCCTCGATATTTGGAGGAAGAAAACAAAACAGGCAGTTGTTTCGAGTCATTATGGACTCAAGACGACTGATCTTAAAAACATAGCTCATATTATTTTCTTCGGCAGGTTAGACGACTCTAACATCGTCTGCAGCTCATCCAGAGCCTCACTAAGACCAGACAGCTGGAGGAAATGACACCCATCTGTGCATCTAAGGATAGATTTACAGAGCACTGAATGGACCTGGGCTCAGATATTTGTTTTTCTGTTGCCTTAGAAAAAAGCCCAATGCCTCTGGCTGTGAAGCAAACGTCCTGCACACCTGATTCAGCTGAAACTCTTGTTTTTAATCATGTTGTTATGCCATTACTTATTTCTCTGGGCCAAATCACCTTGAATGATCTAAAAAAGAAAAATCTGACTTAAATGGTGATGCCTCCTGAGGACAGATGGCTGTGACAAAGCAAGAACAGGTGGAGTGAGGTGGTGCTACTGTACCAGGCCTACGTTGCTGAGGTCAAACAGGCTGAACGGCCTGGAGGTGACGGCTTCGGTCTGGATGAAGTTCTTCAGGATGTCAGAGGACATCGTCTGGATGTAACCGTAGTCCTGACAGACAGAAGGAGAGGAGGGTGTTCACATGAGCAGAGGTTCATCAAAAGAAAATGTGACTAAATGCTTGTTTCACTCTAAGAGAGATGAAGCGGGAGGTGCTAAATCTGCACTACAGAGGAAGAGGAAAACATGCTGCTCCACCCACAGCTCATGTTTTTACATCTTCGCTGTAAACCTGAGAGATAACAAGCTCCAGACTGCTTCCACTTTCACACCAACAGGAAAACTTTCATATAAGTTTGTCCTATGTGAAAAATGACACAGACCACACTGTTATATGCTCATTTTCACATAGAGTTCTTCACAATCAGACCAGAGGAGTCGCCCCCTGGTGGATATCTGAAAGAGTGCAGGTTTGAGGCTACGTCCATCTTTACGTATATTAAACCCAAAAGGGGGTGGCAGCACGGAGACTCACCACGATCTCGTCCAGTAGCTCGTAGATGAGGGCGAAGTTCATCTGCACCGACTTCTCTGATAGGCTGCCGCAGTAATCTTTAACCAGAGCTGCTAACCTGCAACACAGAGCATGCTCAGTCAGCTCAGGTGTGCATAGACAGCAGCTGTAATGTCATCAGGTGCAAAGCCTCAAACTGTCTGAGGTCACAGCCATCCTCAAATAAAAACCAGCAGTCAGCTTACGGATGACCTCATACCTGTTGAGAAACTCGATAATGGTGAACGGCGAGGAGCCCGCTGTGGTCGTGGCGACCCAGTACAGTCCTCCCTGCCTGATGTGGACGAAGTACAGATCCCTATGATTCTGCAGGAGAACAAAAGATGTTTAACCAGATATCAGGAGAAAATAACTGGTATTATAATCAAACATAATGATTCCTTCTTCTGAAATCTGAGAACAAGCTCCTCATTGTTGGTTTAAATGTTTTGAATTATGAGCTGACTGGAGAGAATCAGGACAGAGAGCAGATGTTGCTGCATTGCAACAGGTTTTGCAGCTGGAAAGCTGACCACGTCACGGAAACACTGGGATCTAAATAAAATGAACTAAAACAGCCACCAGAACGCCGTGTGGGGTCCAAGTCATTCACACAGACCAATAATCTGCTGCTGTGAGGTTAACTGTACTAACAAACCTTTCAAAAAGTCTGAGCTCCACTTTGTGTGTTTGGATGTTCCTGAGCATTAATCAGCAGGTACCTGTGTCTCAATAAAAAAGAAGCCATAATTTATTTACCATGACGACCGGAGGCTGGTCTCCGGTCAGCGCCGTGACCTTCTCGTAGAAAATACCGACAATGTCGTTACCAGCTTCTCCGCGGACTGGTGGGTCAGGGTCAAGGTCGATGTTTACACAGAAAATAAACAAAGTACATTTTTAGATTCTGCGTTGTCTCCATGTATGAAGGACCGGCAGTGCCAAAATATATTTATAATAAATGTTTATTTAATGGCGGACTAATCCATTCATCCATACAGCTGTCCTGAGCTGTTTCCAGCTGTGGGAACAGAAGGATACAGTCTTTATAAATGAGATGGTCCCCCTTCGAGGACAAGATGAAGACCTGAGAGATCATCCTGCTGAGAGACACACAGGAGAAATGAGAAAATAATAATAATCTTTATTTATTTATATGAATTTATCATGTTGCAATTAAAAGAGGCATAGAGTGAAAGAAATTATTAACTAAATAAAAACATTGAAAGGGAGTTAAATGAAGTACAATCAGGAAAAAGTCCTTTTTTAAAGACGAGACTTAAAGTAAGTACCTGAGTCCACGATTTGATTTCCTCAGGCAGATCCAAGCCTCAGGGCTCCTCATGCAAACAGCCCGTCCCTCTTTAGATTTCAACCAGAACCTTAAGTTACAAGATATGAAGCTTAGGCGGTAGCAGTAGCAGGAGGTCAGAGATACAGCTTCATGAGGCCATGAAAAGCAAACAAAAGTGCCCCCTGAAGAGTGAAATCTGACACATTAATGCCTTTAAATGTTATTTTTTATTATTTCTATTTCTGTCCTCCCACCAAACTCCAGGCTTTGTTTGACAAAATTTCGGGTGTCCATCTAAACAAATGTAACAGCTAACTCTCAGTTTGTCTAGTTTGAGTAACGTTGATAAGCCTGTGGTAAAATACATTTTCTGTCACTCCGGCTTCAATTTGGTCTAAAAAATGTCAGCCTGAGGTGACTTTGAGGTTACAATAAAATCTTTCGTCCTTAGTCAGTTCTAATGATTCTTGTGCCGAATTTGATTTTAGCACCAAAGTAGTCCGAGAAACCCTTAAATATGATTTTAATGTGTACATGGGCTAGAAGAAGTGAAAAAATATTTTAAAATGACGGAAATTGTAAGCGACCTCAGTCTAAAGCGATTAGCATGCGCTTTTCACGCTCATTTTGTAAAGCTGAGGTTAATAATAGTTACTGATTTACTCACCCACAGTTAGCCTCCGGGGAAACAGATGTAAAAATAAATAAATAAATTTAAATAAATTTAAAAAGTAAAACTTCAGGTTTCTTTTAACCCTCTTTCATTCCTAGGAAGCCATGACTGGCAGGGAAAGCTAATTTACTGATCCTAACTGGGAATTCGAGTGAGCTAATGCAGCGTATTTTAACTTCTACGAATTCCCACGACAGCCAATCATAATAAACAGATGAACGATGACAAAACTGTACAAATAAGATATTAAAAGGTGATGTTAAATTTTTTTTTTTTTTTTTTAAAGTGCGTTTGTAAGCTAACTCCCGGGTATCCGAGTAGTTGACGGGTTAGTATTTACAAACCGGGTCATCAGCTCGAAGTTAGCGCACCGCGCCACCAGCAGTGCGGGAGGATAACTTACATGAAAATCCAGTTAAAATATTTAGAAATTTAACCCCATAAATAGTCTTTATATACAGCTACATCATCTTTCTATCGATATACACTGGTAATCACACTTACACTAATAACAGTTTAGATATTTAGCCGTGTAAATGTAGCTTGTTTTAAAGACATCCAAACAGCAGGGGGCAGCACCAAGAGAGGCGGGAATTCAAACGGAAGTTGTTCATGTCAGTGAGGTTAGCCGTTTTCAGCACAGCGTTGGTTTCCAAACCGTATAGTTGATCATGAAGTAAGTAAATATTTTCTTATTAAACGTTTTATTTAAGTGTTTATCGATGATCAATGATAACTATTCGCTAATGACTATAGTCATTCGAACATGACTATTCGCTAGCCAAAGCACAGGCTTGGTGATCGTTTGAGTACTTCTTCATGTACAATCTCGTCTCCCAGATTCCATTCAGAAAACCAGGGATTTGATGTTTATTTCCCACCAACTTTGCCCATAAAATAATCAAACGCACTCTCTGCTGTTATTATAAACATATAGGAGCCTTATTTCAATTCGGCATACAGTAAAATAGTATAAAATTAAGCTTGGACCAGAGTTTCACGAGGTGATCATCGCCTCCTGTTTTGGCGATAGGAGGATTTTTCTTTACCGTTGCGGGATGTCTGTGAGGTCACTAAATTTAAAAACGAATCAGAGCTTCAGAGAGCGCAACGTAGAAACACACCCATGTTGCGTTCCTGTATGATCAGCGTGTTCATTGGGCTTTAAATCAGTCATAATCTGAATGGAGTTTGGTCTGTAGGAAACAGACGTCATTACGCTCCACATATCTGCAAACAGTGGTCTAAAATCAGTTCTGTTTGTACCCTATGTTTAGGTTTAAATTACATTTCTTTTATATTTTACTGTTTATGGCTGATGTCTTTTTATTTTTTGACTTTGTTATTATAACCTCATCGATGATTAAGATAATGTTTCTTCTCCAAATCCTCAAATTTACCCTTCAGAAATAAAAACTTAAAGACTGGTTTGTCAGAGAGGAAAGCAGATGACTATCACACATTAATCACAGATTACGAACCAGGATTCTGAAGAGCAATAACTTTTCTTTCCCAGTGAAACACTTTCTTTTCTCTCTGTGTTTTCAGTCCTCTAACGAAGGTAAAGCTGATAAACGAGCTGAACGAGCGGGAAGCCAGCCTCGGGGTCAACGAGTCCGTTTCCTGGCACAGCGAGTACAAAGGCAGCGCCTGGATCTTTGTTGGTGAGACTGCGTGACAAACTGAATAATTCACAGATAATGAAAATAATCATTAGTTTAAAGCTGAGTAGAGGGAAAAAACGTAAACTCAGCGGAAGTAAAGGATTTTCTTTAGAAGCCACATCCTCACATGACTGACTCATTCACCATCCTTTGCTTCTTAGCTGACAGGTGGTCACCAGTCTGCCAAGGTCATTGGTCAGTCAGGGATTTCCTGTCCTCCCACTGGTTGTCATTTCTACTTCAAAGTTGCTGTCACTGTCACTGCAACACAAACTCTTTCACTCTTCCTGATTGGCTTAAACTCCACATGTCATGTATTAGTAAGCTTAAGAGGTATTTCAACAACCGATATTTCTTATGTTCCAGATAAATGATTGACAGGTATCAAATCCCCACCTATGGTCCAATCAGATCTCTGGAAAATGACTTCACTCAATCTGGAAGATCCATGAGACATCTCGGATCGTGTACTCTGTGTTAAAAATTCCCATTTAAAATGTAATACAAAACCCCTCGACCGCCTTAAAATCTGTACTCTGAGGGATTCCAGCAATGGTGAAGCTATTATTCAGAGATCTAATTGGTCAGGTGATGGTGAGTTCCTACCTGCTGATCTATAATCTTGAACATAACTTGCTCTGGAGCAGGTTAGCTGTGGATCATAAGCATAAGTTACTGAGGTGGTAATAAATGAACCACCTTTGTAACACCAAAGTTAAACCTGAAGCTAGTTAAAAACCACAAATCCTGTTTCATAGTACACCCCTCGTGAGAAGGGGTTTGATGAACTCCTACACCCGGTAATGCCTCCACCCAAAAGTGGAATAGCAGATTTGGCTTTTTGGAAATATTAATTTTATATCAAATAATGTGAACCATTACCAACCATTGTATCTTTAGCTTCAATAAAGGCGTTTATACTGGAAATAGCACTGTTATTTTTTTGTGCATCTACTGGATGTTTTGTGTTGTTGAAGTATTACTGTTCCTGACATTAGTGACGAAGTAATGGAAGGTTTTTGGAGAATAAATAAACAGCGTTTTAGATGTTTTGTTTCCTGCAGGAGGGTTTCCGTACGAACTGACTGAAGGAGACCTGATCTGTGTCTTCTCTCAGTATGTACCTCATCATTTCTAAACTACACTACTCACAGATGGTGAGCACCACGATTCACTTTCCTTTTCTCCTTGAACCTGTCAGGTATGGAGAGATTGTCAACATCAACCTGGTGCGTGACAAGAAGACTGGAAAGTCCAAAGGCTTCTGTTTTGTCTGCTATGAGGACCAGAGGAGCACCATCTTGGCCGTGGACAACTTCAACGGCATTAAGGTGACACGACAGAGATGTCTCTGCCGGTACACATGTCCACAGACACTGCTGTCTGCTGCACTGGTCTAAATCTCATCTATCTCATAGATTGCAGTTTGTTCCTGTTAACACAGAAGTCAGTCATGGAGGTCCACAGGGTCCTGTGCTACTAATAATACTGTTTGTGTTATACGGGCATTCCTTAAGCAGTATTATTGGAAAACACTACATATTTTCATTGATATGCAGACGATACCCAGTTATATTTATCCAGCAACCAGATGACACAAATAAAGTTAAACTACAGTTTATGTATTTAAGAAATCCTGGAGTCATTTTTGACCAGGATATGTCCTTCAATGCACATATTAAACAAATATGTAAGACTGCTTTCTTCCATCTGTGCAACATCTCTAAAATTAGAAATATCCTGTCTCAGAGTGATGCTGAAAAACTAGTTCATGCATTTATTACTTCCAGGCTGGACTACTGTAATTCATTATTATCAGGATGTCCTAAAAACTCCCTGAAAAGCCTTCAGTTAATCCAAAATGCTGCAGCAAGAGTACTGACAGGGACTAGAAAGAGAGAGCATATTTCTCCTGTGTTGGCTTCCCTTCATTGGCTTCCTGTTAAATCCAGAATTGAATTCAAAATCCTGCTCCTCACATACAAGGTCTTAAATAATCAGGCCCCATCTTATCTTAAT
>VUQG01031778.1:0-10288 GCA_015106755.1 Etia nguti | reverse complement strand
AGTCTTACATATTTGTTTAATATGTGCATTGAAGGACATATCCTGGTCAAAAATGACTCCAAGGTTCCTCACAGTGTTACTGGAGGCCAAGGTAATGCCATCCAGAGTAAGAATCTGGTTAGATACCATATTTCTAAGATTTTCAGGGCCGAATACAATAACCTCAGTTTTATCTGAATTAAGAAGCAGAAAGTTAGCGGCCATCCAGGTCTTTATGTCTTTTAGACTTTCCTGCAGTTTAACTAATTGGTGTGTGTTATCTGGCTTCATTTAACAGGCCACTAATCTGGTTTATGGCTTTGGACTTTCACAACAAAACTTGTATCTAAATACAATTTTTAACAAAACAAATACTATTGTTATTAGAATAGGAGGCTGTTAAAAACAGCCTTCTTATGTTGTTAAAGAATGACTAGATTTGACATTAACAAATGCCACAGATGTTCAAAAGCAACCAAAAAGCAAAAAAATAGGCGGGCTGCAGGCTGTGTAAAGATGCCCCTGAGACAATCCAGCAAATAACAGCAGGGTGCAAGATGCTAGCAGGCAGGGCATACATGGAACACCATAAACAAGTGGACGGCATAGTATACAGGAACATCTGTGCCGAGTATGGCCTGGAAGTCCTGAGGTCAAAATGGGAGACGCCCATTTTGATCCTGTGGGACTTACAGATACAGTTGGAGAAAATGGTGGTGACTAACCAACCGGACATAGGAGTGGTAGACAAGCAGAAGAAAATGGCCGTAGTGATAGAAGAAGAGACATGGGACCACCCCCCTCGGCCCACCACCTGCAGGAGGTGCCGTGTGTGCCGGGCAATGGCCAAAGACGGAGACTCTGGTGGACTGATCCTCAGCTACCTAGGCTGGCAATTTGGATATAGAATGTGGCCTCTCTGGTGGGAAAGGAGCCTGAGCTAGTACGTGAGGTTGAGAGGTATTGGCTAGATATAGTCGGGCTGACCTTAACACATGGCTTGGGATCTGGACCCAGTCTTCAGGAGAGTGGCTGGAGTCTGTCCCAGTTTAGAGTTGCCCTCTGTGAGATGTGGAGAGCTGGTGTGGGTATTTTGGTGTTCCCTCAGCTTGCTGCTTGTACGTTGGAATTTTTTCCTGGTGAATGATTTCGTTTGCTCCCTGCGCCTTCAGGTCAGAGAACGGATCCTGACTATCCCCTGCGCTTATGCTCCAAACAACAGTTCAAAGTACTGTCACGTTTTCAGTTTCACCCCAGTTCTTTTTATTCCTCAGGCCTCCAGAGACGACACCGGAACTCAATAGTTATTTCACAAAACCTTTATTCATCTTCAATCATGCATGCACCTTCTAGAAGGGAGATGTACAGGGCCGGTGTCCCTCTGCAGATCTCAACTTCTTTGTTTGTTACAACTAGTTTTATAGAAGCGACCCCATTTTAAACCCACATGGTGTGTTCTAAACCCAAAGCACTGTGTTTGTGTATGTATGTGCGAGCACGTGAGTGCCTGCGTGTGCGGGTACCTGTGTGTGTGTGTGTGTGCACGTGAGTGAGTGAGTGTGTGTCTCTGTGTACGTGACTTCCTGCCGGTCATAAAGTCCATCTCCTCTCACCCAAGCTACACCAAACTAAGACCCCCACTCAGGTATCCCTTGGGGAATTTCCACTGAGCTGTTGGCTTCTTGTTGTCTTACTTTTACAGCTAAGCATGGGGAGGGTCTCCTGCAAACCTTCTTCTAAGTTGTGACAGTTATGAGCCTTTATTATATTCAGGGACAAGGGTAACAGACTTCTCCTCTCTTTCCTATCGGTTCCATACAGTCCTAGCATCCCCCAACTGTGGCTTCCTATTTCCTTTTATGACAGGCAGACCCCCAGTGTCAATAAATTCCTCTCCCTCTACAATTACACACACACTCAGGCCTATAGCTAAACCAACCTAAAACACACAGACATTCACAAATCCTTTCCTATTCCTCTGATCTACACCTGGACCCTCTCATCTAAGCAAACTTAAGCACATTGTATTCCAGTAATTGTTTTCTTGTACTCACAAATCCCCCTTTTGATCTGCCCTAGTGGCAGATCAACACTACTCTAAATCTTTTAACATAATGTCTTCAAACAGGCTCTCCCCATTTCCCAAGAGTGGCATCATGGCGTCTGCGTTTGTGTCAGATTCTCCCACAGCGCACCAGTCAAAATTAACTTCCCAGGGTCATGCTCATATCTGTTGCTCTGCGTTTGGTTTGCTCCACCGTGACCTGTGATTTTGGAGTCGCCGGAGTGAATTGAGGTCAGTCCTTTTATCTTCCGGGCCGGGTGATTCTCTGCTTCTTTTCTTTCTTCAACTTCCGGGGTGGACTACCCTTCAGTTCGTTGCATAGATCAGGGGATTTATTCTGCCCCTTGGCTGGGATCTATGTTTGGGTTATCAGCTGAGTCCCCCTTTTTGGGCCAGAGCCTTCCAGACCTCCTAGGCTCTTCCGCCACAGCACACTGGCTCCCATGGTGCCAGGTCCCACCTTTCCCTCTCAGCTGGACTGGGTGTGAGATCCTCTCCACCACCTCGAATTGTCCGGTCCAGCTTGGGCCAGACCACTTCCTCTTGAACACTTTCAGACCGGCCCACTTTGCCTTGTGCACCGTCTGCTCCTGGTGTCTGTGCTGCTTACAGAACCATAATTCCATCGCTCCACCTATAACTTAAAAATGAAACTCCCCAGAAAACCCTCTTTTGCCACATGGCCCTTGCCATGCATCAACTCCACACAATTAGAGATGCACAAGAAAGTTGCACATTCCCAGGGCTTCTCCCTTGGAGTAACTCTACTCCAGCTGGTAACCCTGTCATAAGAAAAACATTAGCCAGTGATTTTCATGTTAAGATTGTTTAACTCCTAGCTCCACCTGGAGCCTTTATCCCAGAAGACAAAACCTGTAAGTTAAAACAAACTTCACAATTGCAAACAACTGTAGATCATAAGAGCAATAAAGCACTCAGCACCACAGAGACAGGTGTCATACGCAGTTTTCTTTCCAAATCATTATACCACTAATATCACCATAATTTGCCCCAAATCATGGATCATCCCATGTATTTATTCCACACTACTGTAATCAGTGACTTTCCTTAAGTAATGTCACTCACTTATTTTATCACTATGAGCTCAATAGTGGTCTGATAATGAACCCAACACTAAACTTTTCTATAATCACTGCACATCTTGCTTTTTTGTCACTTGTCTGTCTCTGTGCTGAAACCTTTACAAGCACTCTTAGAGGGAAACAAACATTAGGAGTGGAGCATCCTGGAGGTCAGGCCTAGGTCAACACATTCCAGAGGTGCTGTAAAAGGTCATAAAGTTAACAATCTGCTGTAGAAAAGGTGATGTAGATGTTAGCGCAGCGCAGGTGTATGCACACTTTCTCACAGTGACCTCTGCATTGTGAGCAATACAAGGTCATGCATAACACACCGCTGGTAAATTCACAGACACAGAAAGTGGCTATTAAAAGGTTAAGTTGGCATGGCCCAAAGCTCATGCAACCTAGAATGTTGCTGTCATCTTTCTATTCCTGTAAAAAGAAACATACATACATACACCCTTATGTCATCTTACCTCACTGAATCCTTTTAGACAGGGACTCGCTATCTGATTGTGTCCCAAATAAGTGGCTTTCTCCAGAGCCCATTTAATGTGGAGAAGCTCACTTGCGACCGTTCCCGACAACATGTTGTGTAGCACTTTCAGTTCTAATCGTGCAGATCTGCTTAAACGACAGAGATTACCAAAGAAAACTTTCAGTGCACTGTTCAAAAATAAAAATAACAGATCAAAATGAAAAGTAAAAAAGATGATGGTAACAGAATCGCATGCTTAAAATGGTGTTTGATCCTCATGAGCATCATTTCATGTGTGTGTGTTAGTAGGGTTAATACATTTTCTATTTGTGTTTCCTTTTATTTACCTTCCCCCTTTTTTCTGAAACAAAACTCCATTCACTCCACCTTTTTGTTTCAGAAACATCTAAATAAAAATCCCTGTCTTAGTCAGACACAGCTAAACCCTAAATGCTTGCAGGTTACCATAGGCAACCACGCTGTGTTGTTAACCCCTTCTACAGGTACCATCTTGTAATGTGTCTCACTTTCTGAATGATTTTGTGCTACCTCTAGTACATATTATGTGCATGTGTGGTGTCGCCTTTCTGTATTGCCTAGCAGTACACTTGCATACCTCAGTGCTTGTCTTCCTCCCCCTTTGGTGGTGGTCTGGGCACTTTCTCAATTCTCCACTCCAAGGCAGTCGTTCGTCTCCCCGAATTCCTTAACCCAATTTGATTCCCCACACTAAAACAACAGCATTCCTCTATGCCCTCACCTGCTCCTTCTTTCACTCTGGTCTCCTCTCCCCCAGCAGTCCAATGGCAGTTCTTTTCAGCTTTGTCCTGTGTATTCTCCCACTGTCTCTTTCATTGCCATCTTGCTCCAAACATGGCAAATGTCAAACTCCAACAATCTTCTCAAAAGTCCTTCACACACAGTGAAGTTGCAGCTTGGTGGAAACGCATCTCCATCCAGTCAAGGTGATGGGTTTTCTTTCTCTCTGATGCCGTTTGCACATACTGCTGCTGCTTGCTGGGTCTCTCTGCTCAGGACCCTGCTGTTGTGTCTTGGACTGCCATGTTGTTGCTCTTTGGACCTGCTTTCCTTGTCTTCAGGTAGAACTTCCATGGAGCTTGCTTTTTCAAGATGAGGAACACATAGAAGTGAAGCTGCAAACACAATTCAGCCAAAAACTCGGCCTGAATGTTTCTAATGATGTTTACCTATAATTTTCTCCCGACTGCTGCACGTGGAGATTGATCCAGGTCCGTTTCCCCACCTGCAATCGACAGACTGAGAGACTTTCACCATTCACTGTCACTGCTTTCTTTTTTTAACTCTCTTATCTTAAAACCCTGAACATGAGATTTTTGTTCTTGACTGCAAAACACAAAACCTTCTTCATATTGTTATTAATTATTTTCATCCACAACACTCCCAGTTCTGTTTTCTTTTGTGTCCAGCAGGGGAAGAGGGTGACCTGCAGTATCACCGCTCCCCCCAGTTGGAGACACTTCCCTCTCACACTTCCACACTTTTTCTTTTTTCTTTGTTTTCATTATTTTTCTGTTTCTTTTCTTTTTTCTCTTTTACCCCATTGTTTTACACCCACACATCAACCTGTTAAGTCACTTCTCCAACATAATTTCCTTTCTCCCCAACTACTCTCATCCAGTCCGCGATCAAATTCTCCATGGTAAATGGACTTATATAGCGCTTTTCTACTCTCCCGGAGTACTCAAAGCGCTGTATACAACATGCCTCACTCACCCATTCACACCCACTCATACAAGCACTTCTAAACTCAAGTGCAACTAATAAACATTCACACTCCGATGAACGCATCAGAGGGCAATTTGGGGTTAGTATCTTGCCCAAGGATATTTGGCATGCAGACTGGGGGAGCCAGGAATCGAACCACCAACCTTCCAATCAGTAGCTGATCTGCTCTACCACCTGAGCCATCCATCCTTAAATACTTTAACCCCCCTAAATCTCACTGTTAATTTTATCGATTTATTTATCATTACCTTACCACTAATCCACTGTTTATTTTATTTATTTATTTTAGCTCATCTTCTCCTATTTTATTACTATGATTTCTTTGCTATTATTATTTCACCGACCATGCACTGTAATCTGCTCTGTCTCTTATTTTGTAATAAAGGAGCACACACACACACCTCGATTCTGCTCCTTCTTCGTTCCACCTATGAACCCGCCCCTTGAGGCTGGCTCTCACACACCTCATGGTTCTCGCAGTCTCCTTCACAACTCGCTACCAGACACTTCCTCCTCTGCTGATTCAGGACAACGCCCCAATCAGCACACAGAGCGGGTGCCGTCCGCTCTCTTACACCTCAACCAAACCAGGACAATAGGCTCACGATCTTCAGATCGCGGCACGTTTGCCTCAGGAATTGTTCAAACTGCGACACGGACTCTAACCGCGGTTTCTCTTTTTCCCAAAATACAGTCAAATTCAACCCCCCAATAGACTCACAATTTGCAACAATTCGTGACATGGCCTCCCGCCACGATTTCCACACACACCACAAACACACACTTTTAGACTCAAATTCTTTTGTTACTTCAATTGACTCCCGAACCTCTGTCGAGACGCCGACTCTAACGGCAATTCTACACACTCTTCACGGCCCTCTATCTGCAGCAGACACTCCGGTTCAACCTAGCTCGGAAACTAACTGGCAAAAGCAACCAGTCCTGCATTTATGCAGGCTTTAGACCGTGGCAGGGACTCCAACCCCGACTTAGTGATTTAGGGGTCCCCAGTCCCAAGGTTACCATCCTAGTCCTCCTGTCCCACGGGTCTTGCCCTCGCGTCCAAGAGGGAGTGGGGCAGCCAAGCCTGGAACAAACACGCGGCCTCTGACCGGTGACGAGGCCTCTAACCCAGATTTTCTAACAGTATGCTAAACATCAACCTGAATTTCTTAGCAAACGTCTCTTGCTTTAGTCGCACTGGGATGGACTATAACCGCTACTTTATTCTACTGAGTGAATTTAACTGCGATACGCTCAACTTAGCGAACAGATAATTTAGACTTCATCCAATATGCCCAGCATTCTTGAAGTGCTTGGGTGGGGTGCTTGAGGGTGCTCCACCTAGACGCTGTTGTCCTAATAGGAGACTTTAATGGTCATGTGGTCAACGACAGTGAGACCTGGAGAAGCTGGGAGGAACGGACTGCCTAATCAGAATCCGAGCAGTGTTCTGTTATTGGACTTCTGTGCAAACAACAATTTGTCTACAACCAACATCATGTTCTAACACAGTGGTTTCCAAAGTGGGGGGCACGGTATAAATAAAAAAACAGAATGCTTGGACACTGCTAGCATAATGGACAGGTTTTTGATGGGGCTCCCACACAAACGCAAAGCAGAAGATGAAGCATCGCCAAATATTCTTCCAAACCAACTTCCTTCCAAGCCAAAGACTAGAAAATATGATGAAGCATATCTTGCCTTTGGCTTCACCTGCACAACGGTGGTGCCAAGGTAGGTATCCCCAACAGAATTTGTTTCCTCTGCATCGGGAGCACGTGCTGGGCTGTCCAAATCACGGACAAACAGTATCCCACATTCTTGATTTTTAGTTCACAAGCACTTCTTATAATGACTAACTACTCCTGAAATTTTGGAGATGTTAGCTCTTTACACAGTAAAGTTACAAATAATATCATGCTGATCCTTCCACAATTAGTATCCCACAGTTGGTTATGTTTTTAAACCCATTTTGCACAGAGAGGCATTTTGTGAAAAATTATTGTCAAATATATTGTTTCTTTATGAAATTAGTTCATTTTTTTTCCATCACACCTTACAATCTTTATATGGAGTGCACACATATCAACACTGCGAGGTCAAATTTCTTCAAGGTCAAATTTCGAAGAAAGTTTGGGAACCACTGTTCTAACATAGGGGTGTCCATAACTCCACCTGGCACTGTAGTACCTAGGACACCCTTGGTTGCAAATGATTAAATAAGCATATTAAATACTATATTTATGCACAGATGAAAGGATTCAGGGCTTTTCTAACTGTTTTTATAGCTCAGACATACTTTATGATAAAAGGCTGCTGCTGACACTAACACTATAAACTGATGTTTACAATGGTGGTTTATTAAAGTTTGTTTGTTGCTCATTTGAGTTCAGATGCAGTGAGAGTTATGTTTCCTAGGCTCCTACTGATGACATCCTTCAACCTGCAGCAGGTAGATGGCGTTCAAGAAGCTCTGCTACTGTTGTTGTCCAAAAAGATGGTCCTACTGTTGCTTCACGCAGTAGATGGAGGACTTCATGATATGGTGCCAGGGTGGGTGGGATTTATGTGGATGCATTGTAATGAAAGCAAAAGTTTAAGAAGTTTTCTTAAATACCCTAATAAGGTAATTTATAAATTCAAAGGGGTGATGTTATAGTCTGTCCAACTGCAGCTGGGTAATTTAGGACTGGTACTACAGCAGCAATGCTGGTAGGTCAGCTGGTACAGACAAAAAGGAGATTAGTAAGCTAATGTCCTCTTAACAAGTAAAGCTCAGCTCAAACTGTAAGAACCAGCACTGAGGCCCGTTACATTTATACAGCTGGGCTCCCGCCCTCGGCCCACGCACCTGCTGTGAATCTGCCTGATCACCTTGACTCCTGGGCTGCTATTCAAGCTGTGGGCTCAGAAGGCGTTTTTGCTGGATCGTTGAGTTACACTCGTCAGTACAGCTCTGATAATCTCTGTTTCTTGTGTGATTTCCTAGTTTATTAGAACTGCGTTCTCCTGTACATAGATTCCTGGACCCGTCCTTGTTCCCTGATCTGTTTCCCTGGCAGTGTGGCGTGGAGTGGAGTGAACGTGAATGCTGAAGACAAATTTGGAGAGGAGCGAGAGGAGCAAACGTGTGGAGTGTGTTTGACCCTTTTCCCTTTCTCCCCTGGATCCCTGGAAATCCCGGACCGTTACACTGTATATAGTTTCACGTGGTGTGTACATAAATAAACTTGTGACTTTAACTCTAATTCAGCTGGTCTGCCCCTGACTCCGCCCCTCCTGCGTGACAAACTTTCTAATATTTTGAATTAAAAGACCTGAAATCAGGTGATTACAATGATAGCTGTCATTTCACTCATTGTCTATATCACTCCCCTCTGACAATGCAAAGAGTAGAGATGACACTATTGATTAAAGTTCAATTGTTTTAATTACACGAGTACACACACATTCATTCTCAACTGGACCTAGATGATGATCAAGGACCATGTTCACCTAATACCAGCCTCTAACATAGTATGTTGAATCTTAGCATTGAATGTCCATTATATTGCAATGAGTAGCATTTAACAATTTACTGCACCTACAGTACCTAAACCTAGTCAAATATGTGGTAAAGATAAAGATAGTAAAATTTAATTATTAATCAAATATATGTAATGAAAACCAAAGTTGAAATTGATTCAGTTTATTAATTTTCTCTGTATGTTCTGTAGGGTCTGTACCTATACAGGCCCTGAATGCTGTGAGGTATACAGTAAATTATGTGGAAATAATTTTCAGAGTTCATAAAGTTAAGTTATTAAATCAGTGCTGTTGTTTTGGCTGTTTACATTTTCAATAGATTTTTGTGTTTAGGTTTTGGGGCTGAAACAACTCATTGAGTAATTCAAATAATTTGAGTATAAAAATTCTCGACACAAATTCTTTGCTTCAGTGCTTCATTTAATACAAGGCTCTGTTGCGTGCCGTTGTATTAAACACGAGCCTTTCATCCACATTTGCAACTAAAAAGCAGACCTGCAATAGAAACAGATTTTGGAGTAGCATGTGAAAAAAATTCTGACAACATTAAGCCCACACAGCCTACAGTTTTAAACAGAAACACTGATAACAACAGTAGTGATGATGGCACTGGCATAGTTTAACATGGAGCTGGAGTCTCCATGTCTCCACACCGCAAAGAGCAAAGGGGCAAAGGGGCAAAGGCATTATTGAGACGGTGAGCTCAGGTTGAGTGAAAGAAAACTTGTTTCTAGTGTCCAAAACAGCAGCACTGTTCCTGTGATCACCATTAAAACGTTTGCTTTTCTTCCCATCTGAGTTTGTTGATCAGGTGGTTTTTTCCAGCAAACTTTGTAGCTGTTCTTTCCACCGCCGTTTGTTTTACACAGTGAAAAATTTGCAGTTAGCGTCCAGAAGTTGTATTAAAATATGTGAATGAACTGTTAACTTAGTCTGATACCAGACTGGTTAAATTGCTGAAGGCTGACAGTAGCCATCCTATTTTACATGGAAGCAATACCTCCAGCAAACAGGGGTAAGTCTAATGGGGGGTTGGGGCTTTTTTCATGAGAAAAGACAAATATATTCCAATTATAAGTTTTCACAATTTATTATCAAACGATTAGAATTTCAAATTGTTTTACATGGCGACATGCACCTCGGTCTCTCTGGCTCAGAGACAAAAGCAAGTACACACTTTTATAGCAGGTCACAGAAACACAATGTCAACGTGATTGGTCAAAGGAGATGAGGGTGGCCTTACCGCGCGTTCACACCGAACGCGATCGACGCGACCAGAGCGTCAGGTTTACATGTAAAGTCAATGGAGATGCGCGATGACGCGCGACTGGGGGTCTCGCGAAAATTCAGAAGCAGATTTGCGTCGCGAAAACGCATCAATCGCGCGTC
>VUQG01031774.1:0-18928 GCA_015106755.1 Etia nguti | reverse complement strand
CAGAGGTTTTGTCTGCATCTGTGTGTCGTTTAGCTGAACACCTGAAAACCGTGTGTGTGTGTGTGTGTGTGTGTGTGTGTGTGTGTGTGTGTGTGTGTGTGTGTGTGTGTGGTCAAACTCTTCACTTAACACCATCTTATGACGGCCACTTTTCTTGACCAGCGTATTTCAGAAGTTGTAGTTCTGGGTTCTCCATTCCCTTCTCTCAACTTGAACTAGGTACAGATTTACAAAACTAAAGGAACTGGTACTATTTTAACCTCTGATTATTATATATATATATTTTTTTTACATTTGTAAATCTCTGTTTTTCAAATTAGGGACTTTGAGTATTGATTTCTTTAAAACTAGATAGTGATTTACACCAGATTGAGATGAGATGAGGAAAAAACCCCAAAACACTGTCACATTTAAAAAAAAATAAAAACCCCAAAAAGTAAAACATATGGTCTTGTATTTAACTTCATATACCTATTTCAAAGCAAACCTAAATATGTGTGTATGCACATAACTTACATAACAAAGAGCAATATTGTAGGTAGTAACAAAACTGTTATATATGATTGTAATGTATTATAACTTATAATGTCATGTAAAAGTGGCTTTGTGCATTATAAACCATTTGATTTATTTTAATAAAATCCTGGTTCTCCACAATATTTTAAAAGGATTATTTTTTACTTGTTTCTATCATGTCATGGATAATAATTTAGTTTATTTAATGAGGCGCAGGTGTCAGCGCAAGAGGCATCCCACGCTTTGTTGAAAGATTATCTTGTCATGTAAAAAGTGGAAATATGAGTAGGCTCATATTGTGACAAATAAACATCAGTGCCATAATCATAATGCCCCCTCAGTGACTCCTGCAGTCAGAAGTCAACTCCCCCTTCTTGGAGGAAAGTTAACAATGGTAGGCAACATTCTGCTCTGCACCCTTGGTAAACGTTGCGCAGAGTCACGTGAACCAGAACTTCAGCTGCAGATGGTTCTGATTAGTGTGTCTGTGCAGGTTGTCAGTTATGTAGGTCATGGTAGTCTTAAGCACTTTAGTTGAAGGCTACTGCACTTCTTTTTAGGGTCTTGAAAGTGGATAAAGACTCCTCTTATATGAGATAAAATGTCTTCAAGAACCTACAAAAGAAATCCACTTGCCTTCAACTCGGGTGTTTAGTCGTCTAAGTACTTGGAGTGCTTAGAGTGGCACTGCTACTTGCATCAGACCTCTAGCATAAGGACTACTGCTTCACCATACTGTGGCCCAATACGGTGATGGTGAAGTGCATCTGACCACAAGAGTGGAGAGGCAGCTGAATGATATCTATGGTCTCCACAAGTTTCCTGTCAATCTGCCTTTAAGACATACTTAAGGGATTCATCTGAGAACTGAATTGATTGAATTCAATTTTACTTATCTGGCGCCAATTTCTCTCGGGATGAATAAAGTATTATCAATCAATCAAATCACAACAACAGTCACCTCAAGGCACTTTATGTTGTAAGCTAAAGACCCTACAGTAATACAGAGAAAACCCCAACAATCAGACAACACCCCCTGTGAGCAAGTATTTCGTGACAGTGAGAAGGACGAACCCCCTTTTAACAGGAATAAACCTCCAATAGAACCAGGCTCAGGGAGGAGCAGTCATCTTACATTATAATACTTCTATTGCAGATGTGCCCCAGCCGCTGGACTTCAAGTAGATTTTAAATAAATATGACCAGAATGACTATTTGGCTAGCAGCTCACCAGATGTCTGTGTGTGTATCCATATCTGCAATGATGTTTAAGGCATTAGGGATGAGAGGGGCTAAGGCTAGCTAGGGAATTATTAACTAGTAAATTGGCTGATGACCAAACAAAACAAAACCAAACAAACATAAAGACCCTCATATATCATTATATATCACCAGATATTCTTTGGTGGCGTCCCTGTAGGTCCTGGGACAGACATCTCCTTTGAAAGTCAGAAAGGGTAAAATGGCAAAAAACCTGGCATTGGCACATTACTTGTATAACGCACATCACTGTTGCTGGTGTTAACTTCTACGAACCCTCACTCTTGGCATCTTGACAAGTTTCCCTTTTTGAACCAGCTGGTATTGGTGGCATATTTATTAGGTCTAATCCTGTTGTTTATAATCACGGAGAGTCACAGCAGGTATGTGAAATTCGTGTCTTTGTCCTTTGGGAAGTCATTAATCTCAAATTCATCTCTGTCATCCAAATTGGCATTCTGACAATGCGTACATCCCTTCAGTGTGTGTACTAGCTGTAAGTTGGTACCACATGAAAGCTTTCTACCAATTTTCTTCTGGTTTGAAACACAAGATAATTTGCTGCAGTTTTTACTCGCATTGATTAGGATACTTAACCTTTCCAAATACAGCAGGGCTTTAGTTGCTCATTACGACATATTAGTTCTGCTTTATTCAGCACTTGGTATTTTGTTTTAAAGAGCAGCCAGCAGTCTGCAGAGTGTAATTGAGTTCATAAGAGGTATGTAATGAAGCCACCAGATTCTCTCTCTCAGTGGAATTAACAACGACAAGCCTACTTGACTCTTAACTAATCAACCATTAAACAGAATAATGTCACGCATATGAATGGATGTTAAGTTAAACAACAAAAATAAGTTGACGGTGACATTAATGGGACTTAGACTATGGTCGAGTTTCTGGGTTTTGTAATTCTGCACATATTGTTCTTTAAGTAAAAAAACGACAACAAAGAGAGCCTAATAAAGATGTGTTTGACATGGAAAATCTAATCAAAGTAGTTGGGTAAAAACAATGCTGAATGCTCACACCTGCTGTTACACTTGGAGACTGTTCTGGAGGAAACACAAAGGCAACAGTGGTGTCTGTGTTTTTGGGTGTGGCCCATCTTTTTTTAGCTCATTTTTGGGGAACCAACAGAAGGGAAGATCAAGGATTTAAGTCTGTTTAATGTCCCTGTTTTGAAACTGCTTTTAATTATATGCCAACTCATTGTGTTCATTGATAAAGCAGCAAACACAACTGTGCCTCTCTGGGTATTCTTCAGGTATTATTTGGTACTGAAATGTATGTATTTTATATCTATATAATATTGTAATATATATAATATGTTTAAGAACTTTAAAACTAGCACCCAAAAAACACATAATTTGTTAGCATTTTTTATTTGAATAATTGAAAAATCTCAAAAATAACGGAGTTTGACAGGCAAAAAATTGTATGTATTAGCTTAAAACTTGGCATATTCTGACAATCGATGTAGTGTGTCCTGTTACCAGGTACTACCATCTAGTGGAAAACCCTAAAAACTGAGTTAATTCGAGTCATGGATTGGCCTCCTCAGAGCCCAGACCTCAACATTGTTAAAACCATTTTGACAGAGAACAGACAGCCATCATCCAAAGAAGACCTTTGAGTGTCTGAAGAACTATTCCTGAAGACTGCTTAAAAAAAGTATATAAGAAAGCTTATCTAAGATAGTCATACCAAATATTGACTTTCAAGCTTGTTAGAATTGTACAAAAAATGTTTTTGCCTTATTTCCTGCATGTTTTGATAGATCCTTGCACCTGTTTCTCATTTTCCTAGCAAAATGAAAAGAAATGAGGAATGGCTCAAGGCACAGTATTTTCGAATATTGTTTGACCTCAGTTTTATGTATCTTAATGAAACAACTGATAAAGCAACCTGGCCTGATACACATAATTCATCTAGCACAGTTCAGTTTAGCCCCAATAAGAAGAAAACATCTCATTAAATGCAATACATTAGGTCAATTTTTCTAAATTAGACAGCACCAGCAGAAGGATGGATCCTTAAATTATAACTGGGTTCCAAATAATTTGGATGACTTACTTTCCAGATGGGGTGTCTACAAAATAATAGATTAACACGCATGTGGTGAGAACCCTTATCCAGTTAATTTTACAGCCCCACGCCTCTAGAGAAAATGCCTGAGAGAAGAAAATCTTAGTTCACCTGTAGTGTTTACTCAGGTTATTCAAAGATGCCCCCCACCCCACCCTTGTAGTGGTACAGTGCAGATGGAGAAATAAGGGTGATAAAATTCTAAAAGGCAAGACGCAAGGGATCTTATCCTTCATGCGCTGGCAATCCGGCACACCTTATGAGGATAGTGTGAGTCAAACTACCACATGCTCATATCGTGACCCATGCTTGAAAGCTGGCCTGTTTTAACAGCTTTTAACAGTCCAACAGTCGCTGCTCTCAAGTTGTTGAATCTCCCAGATTGGTCTACTCAAGGGTGGAAAAGTAATTTTACAGCAGTGGGTTGTCTTTTCACTTTCTGTTTTGCTTTTACTTAATATTACTTTTGAAGAATCCTAAACCAGAAAAAAATAAAGATTATGATGGACAAAATACCAGCATATCGCTTGCAGTGTAATACCATTTAATCCAATAACACAAACAACGTGTGACCCCAGACTGACCATGCTGGTTTTCTTTAAAAAAACGCAAAGCACAAAACAAAACAAAAAACCTTTAACATGGTAACAGTAATTAATATATGCTGTAGAGACGACGGCATGAAATCACACAAGGTATGTTACGTTGTTTTATTGCTGCGAAAGTTTAACTCGAGGAAAACCGACTGTAGGAATGTTGTTTTGTGTTTCTTTATCTCACCTGCAAAGGCGTGCTGTGGATTAGCTGAGCATGGGCCACTGGTGATGGTTGCAGTCTGAAGATAGAGTAATAACCTATGAGCTAGTGGAAGATGCCAAGGGACTTCTGTAATAGGAAAAATAATTTGTTTACCATTGAGTAACAATTTTATTAAGACACATTTTGTAAAAAGAAAACAAGTTTTAGTATCAACCACCTTTTATTGTTTTGAAAAGTAAAATAAGCAATTTTTAATCTGTCTGTTCACACTGATTACAGCTTTTTGTTTCCAGTTCTCGTTAAATGCAGCTAGATGAAAGGAAAAGTGGGTGCTTTGGTAATTATTAAGCGTCTGTTTGGTGATCTTTCCTTTTTCAGACACGATTAAAAGCTCTTGCACCTTTACCTTGTTTTTGTTTGTTTGTTTTTGTTTTGCTTTTTCAATTGAACACAGCTCATTTGCACATTGGAGGCATGCACAGGCTCTTTGTGTTGTTTCTCTTTGCTCACAACAATTAAGCTTTAAAGTATTATTATTATTACCATACTTAATCATTCAAATAAGCTAATGAAAGACAATTATAGGCCTCTTTTCTTGTCTGGAGAAATTACATGAAAACGAGCAATATGAAACATTTTAATAAAGTGGCACAAAGGCTGTAATAGTGTGTGATTGCCCCAAAGAAACAGTTAAACATACTTTGACTGAAGTGGAAAACATGTACATGTTGAAACAGTTATGCTGGGATGCTGTTTTTCTAATCTATTCTGTTCCTGTTCAGTGAATGTGTTGTGAAAGAACTCTTGATAGACGGGGTCGCATGCCAAACAATTGTTTTAGTAGTAAAGATTCAGCCAATCAGCCAATAGGCGAGGCCAGTGCTTTGCTTTTTTTGGGTTGAAGCTGTTGTCTTTGTTACAATTTAGATCCTCCCTTTTGTGCAATGGAAACAAGGAAATCATCATTATAAAAAAATAAGCTGCTTTGGCTAAAATTGATGGGAGACACGCGTAAATATAAAGCTTATTTTTGCGGGGTGCGATATGTTAAAAGGTAAAAGCTGCACAGTAATAAACTTAAGCTAGTTTGCAATGACCACCCCTAGTTGGGCTTTTTCAACACATACAGAAAAACTTACCATAGTTAGAAAACAGCTGATGTCGCATAATTTGTGCACCAGCCAGGATTTTGTAATATTTAAATCAGACATGGGTGACAGCTGGGAGGCTGTTTAATCACTGCTAATGAAATCTAATCTAATCAAAGCTCCCACTTGTAGTTCTGATGAGGATTAGCTTCATTTATGAAGATCCCAACCAAGTACTCCCCAACATATAAAAAATTGCAAGATTTATTGCCAGGATTTTATTGAATATATGACAGTGTTACAGTTTTAACTGCTTCAGTTTGGGGTTTCAGAGGTTCTTTTTATAATCATTGCTATCGCAGTGATTAACACAAATAAAACTTGTTAACTTGTGCTTACAACTAGCTAATGATGCATCCTGTTTTTCCACAGGTACATGATGCTCATCAATGGAAAAAATGAGGTGTACATGATCGACAGAGACAACGCCATCTTCCACATATCAAATCTAGAGTTTCCTTTCCGGAAAGATCCACGTGTCCACCTATCAAATACTCTGTTGGATGGGGTAAGTTATGCTTCTTCCCATTACCTTCTTTTGAATGGTTCTGTATTGTCCAGTGTCCCCTCCAATTCCAAATTTGCTGTCATCCTGCTCCTGCTGCGTAGTCTTTTTACGAAATTAGAAAAGGCTAATTGACACCAGCTGTCAAACCTGGTGTGAAAGGTGAGCACGTTTCAGTTTGAAACAGCAGACTCCAATTATACACGTCCTGGGGAAAGCACTAATGAAATGTTTCAGTTTTCAGTCTTTGTTCTGCGTTGTGTTTTTGTTGTTGCACTCTGCTGTGTGCTCGGCAGGGGTCGGTGACTTATCCTTCCACTGTAATGCCAGGCTCTGACTTCCACTGGCGTGTCTGTGCAGCGTGGGTCACGCAGGTCCCAGCCGCACCACTGCAGCAGGTGCACATGTATCACTCATCATGAAAACATATGAAATTGCTTGCACGTTCATGTCATCAGTGATTATAAATCTCTGGCAGCCAGGGTTTGTTTTTGTCTTTCAAATACTGAAGATTACAGATAAGTTGCCTATCATTCTTTATGTGTCGCTCCCGGCTTTGCTTCATCAAAGTTTCGAAATTTTATGCGAACACTAGGTTTGCGCTTCCTCTTAGCTTAACAGTTTCTGATTGATGCGGAATTTTATCTAATTGCAGCGTGTTAAGTGTTCCTTTGAAGAAGCAGTGTGGCCGTGTGTTTAGATTGCTGCAAGGTTTGTTTTGACTCGTGTTTATTAATCTGTTGATGCTTCTGGCTCTTAGCTGATAGAGGCTGTATTTTGCAGTTTACGATGATCCCTTTAGAAGCCCAGCTGTGTTGTCTGATATTCTTCATCTTTAGCCCAGAGCCTCTGGTCTTTGTCTTTACATGCTGTTTTGTGTTACAGTTTTTAATGAGCTTTACATCAACTTGGGTTCCAATTTTGGATGAATGCATAGTGTCGATTGAATTCCTGGCAGTTTCCTTTGGTCACATTAATGTATTCATCCGCTGCTGTCTGTCTGCGCCATGGTTCAGTGCACCAGATGCATAATGATGGCAGCCTCCTGGAATTACATCATTTCTACTCTCCAAATCCTCCTTCAGAGCTGTGCATGCCTTGCATTCACGCCTTTTCACCTCTCCACCAGTCTAGCTGTGGAAATTTAGTTGTGTTGTCTGATCCTTTGTCCTGTGAGATGGGAAGTAAAATTACGTCAGCCAGCAAGGGAGTTTTTATTGTAACACACTTCAAGTAGTCATTAGGATGCAGGTACTCAAGTAGAAGTTTCTCATCTTGGGAAAGTGGCTGGTAGATGACAGGTCTATAACAATTTTCCATTGCACTGAAGGCTGGTGTTCCATGTTGAAATGTAAAGAAATTCATGGCTTTGGGTTCTTTTAAGTCAAATAAATGTTAAAAGAAAAGTTTTGACATGCTTACTTTTTGCCAAGAATAAAACGACAAGAAAAAGACTCCCATGTCTGTATAATAGCAGTAATGGGCAATTCGCTCAGCTCATCACATAGACCGCTTTTGATTGGTTTCAGAATAGTTATAGAATAACAAAACAATGGTACAGGGGTTATCCCTTCTCCCAAAAAAATAAGCCACTCAAAAAGAAGAAACACAGACTCGTATTTTTATTCCTTGATACACTTTGATTATTGGAATGTATTATTTTCTGTTTTAGCCTTCCCCCCTCTTATTTCCAATCTTTATGCTAAGTAAAGCGTAAAGATTGAAGAACTATTTACGAGACTATGAAACAAATATCTTCAAAGCTAATTCAGGGTAGTTTTTGATCTTGGCAACAGAAGCTTCATACTGTTGGTCAGGGTGTGGGTATGAGCCTTTCGGCCTCCAAAAATACTCCTTTTGCGTAGTAGCTGTGTCCTTGAGTGATGTCTTACCTGTTACTCATTTATCTGTCAGGTACATCACTAGAGCACAGTTAGGTGCCTTTATATTTTATGAAGGGGAAGGGGATAAATATAGTTCTCTATACGTAGTGTGTCAGTCTCAAACTTATACCAGCTAAAGTGTTAAAGTTCGACTCCGACTACTTTATCCTCGTCTTCACTGTTACTGTTGTGCAGCACATCTTTTAAAACTAATCACATGTTTCTTATGAGTGTCAACCATCACGACTGCACCTGACCTCGACCCGACAGCCTTGCATAATAAATGTGCAGTGCTATTTCTGCTTTATGTCCTCCTTGACCACACAGACACACCCATGTGCACGTACTTACACACCACACACCTGGCTTGGTATCTTTTGCACTGCCACAGGCATCTTCCTCTCTCAACATGCATCCTCTGGAGAGTTCCCACACTTTCAACATAACACGTTTCAAACAGGCACCTCTTTAATTATGCTGTAATGTTAAGACCTCACGTAATTCAGAACATTTACTTTCTATCCACTTTCTGCATCTTCTCCCCTTCCCTTTGTTGTTTGTCCATCCCCCTTGACCGAATCTTTGTCTTCATCCCTGCAGGAGATGATCATCGACAAGGTGAACGGTCACCCCGTCCCTCGCTATTTGATATATGACATCATCAAATTCAATGTGAGTATGAGAAGGTATCATCTTTTCTTATGATTTTTATTGCGGAAGAAGTGCCAGGTCAAGATGTCAGGTAGAATAAACTAAAAGGACAGTGGATGCATTCTATTAATGCCTCAGTCCGCCTGCAGCTGCTTCTGCCCTCTGCTTTTTTACTTACTGTTTACTTAAGGTTCAGCAAAAAGGGTTTCTTATTTTGTGCTCCTAGTTGGTAGCCGGTGGCAGGCTGTATATAATCCAAACGGCGCGCTATATTACGGAGAAGCACTGACATGGTTTAGGATTTGCTTATCCCTTATACCTGAAAATTCAAACTCGTGGTTGAGTTCCTTCAGTGCTATAATGCAGCAGGCAGCAGAGCAGTGTTGATCCAGGCTTTGCAGTATTTGCATAGAGATGACAGAGCTTCATCATTCTGCATGCTAAAGGGAAAGCGTGGCTCCGTTTGACCCTGCAACATGTCATGACTAAAGCCTGACCTTAACAACAAAGCTGGGGCTGAACTGCTTTTGACCAATAATTGAATATTTATTAGCAAAGTTTTTTCTTTTCTTTTTTTTTTTTGTGCTTTCAGTTGAAATTGGTTTTGCCAGCTACACTGACCTGTTTTTGATAACCACTTAGACAAATGTTATTAAATATTAACCTTTAACATTGTCAGTCTAGTGCATTGTGCAGGATTGACCTGATGAGCAGTCCATTATTTGCTTCAGGGTGGCAGTAAGTGCCTGGTGCGTCTGTGTGTTCTTTTATATGTCTAACAGCATGTTTCTCCTGTTATATTATTATGACCTTTTTCGTGAACTGCCCGGGAACAACACTGCGAGGCTGTTAACTACTAACACTCTTTTGAACTCTAAATTAAATTTGTCCCTTCAACATGTCTGCATATTGCTAATGGCATGCAGATAGTCACAGAGACAAACGAGTCTGCATGTTTACCCTTAGGAGCCCTCTGCTGTCTTCTTTAAAAAGAACTTGATGAATACCTTGGGATGAAGTGGGCGAGGGGGTTACCTCCGCTTTTATGTTTCTCTGTCGCCTCCCCTTCTCTATCGATCAGAGGATCACACAGGCAAGCGGCTCGATAGAGGGCTCCAGTGGCGAGGGGAACGTCTGTGTGAGATGTTGTGGAGGTTAGCAGCTCCCCATGACTCCCCACCCCGCTATCAGTAGAGCACTGTATTGATCCTTTCTGGCCTTCTCTGTTACCTGGGGTGGGCTGCTCCTTGGCACTGAGGCTTTATTCTGAGATTCTGAGATTGAAGGTGGAAATGCAGCAAGGGAGAAAACACAGCACCAGCTTGGCCCATAGCCTAATGTGACCCCCTGCTTATATTTAAAGTTGGGTTTCAGCATAATAGAGGGATGCTTTTGATTTGAGTGTAAGGAGAAGAATGTGCCCTCTCGCCTTGTTGGGTAATTTCAGGCGTCTAAGGAGTCAGTAAAAAGTTTTACTGACATTTTAAAAAATTTTGATTGGAAAAATAGTTGTGCCTGGTTATACTCTCAAAGTGACCCTAAGCTAGGGCTAGGGAGTTCTCTTACTTCACTTGTTGTAGATAATTACAAATATTTTTTGTCTCTCTTGAAAGTTGTTTCTGCTTGTCAGTCACTGTCAGCTCCCCCACAGTGGGGGAACAGACAAGACAACAACATTTACATACGTGCCCCCCAATTTTCTGATTTTTTTAATTTATCTTTTTGTTGAAAGCTGTTATTTTGAAATAAAAGCATGGAGGTTTGCAGTTGACATCGCCGCCTATGTACTGACACTTTGATTGACCTCATTATCTTTTATGCTGCTAAAATAATCTTGCTTTAGGTGCATAAGTAGACAAGATAATTGGCTTAACTTGATTAACGGTTGAGCAGAAAGGAGTGCTTATAGCATCCACCACAGAAATGCTATCTGTCGAGGCATGGGCAGGTTTTATAGCCGTCAGTTCCATTTACTTCTGCTTGAAAACTTAATCTGCAGGTACAGTCTGTAGCTATTGAATCTGCTCCATCATTTCTTTCAGATCAGCAGAATCACACTGATATTCTGCAGTCTCCTTTTTTGCAGTTGCTTGAAAATGATACTGCATTAACATACACACACCCTACATCTGTATCAATAATGACTGTTACTTACAGCAGAAATGAAGAGGTGCAAGTTGCACAGACTAACACAAGACCCAGACCTGGGTTAGTGTTGGCCTCTAGCTAGTAATAGCTGCCAGTCGATAACTGTGCCTTCTCAGTTGACCTCACGTGCTATAATTTGCTCATAAATCACATCCATTCTGCAGGGACCACAAGCCCTGGCTGCCTTTATTGAGTGTGGCTTACTCAAACAATGCTAATCCACCAATGTTGTTCTACCGTGTTAAATACAAGTGGATTATGCAGTATATTAAGAAGAGTAGTCATAATTCTAAATATGTAGAAATACTTATGAATTATCTTGCAACCCCTTGTTAAACACAGCAATATGCTTAACTCCTTGCTGTATCTCAGATGCATTTTTTTCCTGGTTTTGAATTCTGTCTGAGAAGAAAGCTCGTGACAGTATTGCAGTGACTCATAAAGGAGCGGGAACTGTATGCTTCAGGGACTCTTCTCGTACACTTGGATAGAATGTCGTCATAAAATCTAGCCTAAGACCTGCCAGTCTACAAATTTAGACACAAATGTACTCCCGAAGCCAGAGGGAGCGACCCCAGCTCTCAGTGATGGAGGTGGATGACAGGAAATAAATTTTCCGGAACTATAGGCTTTTGTGTGTGTTCAAGGTTTAGATCAAATCTGCCCACATCTGTTGAGATGTGGATGTAAAGCCTGAATACTTGATTCTTTTTATATCAAGTGTTCGCTCATTAATCTGACTGCTTCTAGTCTCAGAAAAATATATAGAAATAAGGTGTTACTCATCCTCCTCAAAATCTAACTGATGCACTTTGTTAGCAGTAACTGATGTTGCCTATGAAAATAATCTAAGATCAAATATATATATATGTATGTGTATATCTGTATGTATGTGTGTATGTATTTATATGTGTATATGTATATATGTGTATATAGCTTACTCCAATATTGCTTTAAAATGTTTTTTTTAAAAAGTAGTGCTGTTGTCAAACAGGATGCCGAACAGTTTTAGTCCAAAACATCCTGAAAGCCTCTGTTTTTGTTACGAATATCCCCAGGGAAGCTGGGTATTAAACTTGCTTTGACATCTCTTATTTTGTCACCGGTGTATAATGTAATTTATCCCAAATTATCCGAGGCAGTCACAGTGCTTTCAACAGGATTTCAAACACTGCCAGTGTTTTTGCTGTATTATTTTAGCCTTGCCAACCTCATGCTATTAGCCTTTATTTCTCATTATATTGCTCTCTGGTGTTTAAAAGTTAATGTGTATATATAAACTGCTCAAAAAATTAATAAAGGAACACTTTTTAATCAGAGTGTAGCATTGAGGCAGTTAAACCTCTGGGATATTGCTCTGGTCAGTTAAGTAACAGAGGGGTTTGTAAATCAGTTTTAGCTACTACCAGGTGTACTAGAGTGGCAACGATGAGTCAACCCTCAAAACAGGAATCTTTTTACAGGTGGAGTCCACTGACATTTTTCCATCCTCATCTTTTACAACAGTTTTTTCAATAGTTCTGCATTTGAGTGGGGCCAGTGTCAATACTGGTAGCATGAGGCTATACGTGGACAACCTCCAGGGGTTGCATAGGTAGTCCAGCTCCTCCAGGATGATGCATCAATGCGTAACATTGAGAGAAAGTTTGCTCAAGAGTGTGGAGGTGCTTGACGCATCAGTAGGAGCGGTATCTCCTTCTTTGTGCAAGGACAGCAGGATGAGCACTGCCAAAGCCCAACAAATTGACCTCCTGCAGGCCACTGGTGTGAATGACCAAACTATTAGAAAAGGACTTCATGAGGGTAGCCTGTGCATCTAATGCAGGGGTGGGCAACTCCAGGCCTCAAGGGCCGGTGTCCTGCAGGTTTTAGATGTGTTCTTGATCCAACACAGCTGATTTAACTGGCTAAATTACCTCCTCAACATGTCTTGAAGTTCTCCAGAGGCCTGGTAATGAACTAAT
Organism: Etia nguti; assembly: GCA_015106755.1. Lineage (NCBI taxonomy): Eukaryota > Metazoa > Chordata > Actinopteri > Cichliformes > Cichlidae > Etia > Etia nguti. The sequence continues at coordinate 6,006 of VUQG01031774.1, read as the reverse complement.
CATTGGATTCAGGTGTGTTGACCCAGGGTGTTATCTAAAACCTGCAGGACACCGGCCCTCGAGGCATGGAGTTGCCCACCCCTGGTCTAATGTAATCTGTTGGGCCCTTTGCTCACAGTCCGGCACCATGGCATAGAATGCCAAAATTGGCAGGTCCAAAACTGGCACACTGTGGTTTTCACACATGAGAGCAGGTTCACCCTGAGCACGTGTGACAGATATGAAAGGGTCTGGAGAAGCCTTGGAGAACATTATGATGCCTGTAACATTATTCAGCACGACCAGTTTGGTGAGGGGTCAGTGATGGTCTGGGGAGGCATATCCATGAAGGGACGCACAGACCTCTACAGGCTAGACAATGGCACCCTGACTGCCATTAGGTATCAGGATGAAATCCTTGGACCCGCTGTGGTGCACAATAATTCCCAGGGTCATGTGGTGAGAGTATGGAGGCAGTGAGTATCCCCCCACGCTTGCCTAACAAAATCCATTAGAACCCCTTTGGAACATTATGTTTTCCAACGCTGCCAGGTTGGACCTTAGACTGTCCAGGAGATCAGTGATGCCCGGGTCCAGATCTGGGAGAAGATCCACCGGGACATGTACAGCATGATAATTTTTTTTTTCTTTCTCGCCCATTGCTTCTCTAAACCACGGTTAGTATTGTGACGGCAGTATCAATATGGAGGATATCATAAATGGCATGTTTACATTTATGATATTCTCCGTGACAGATTAACCCCTGAAATCACAGCCCAAAATGATATTTAGCCCTAGAAATGTTTGGTTAACAAGGTTTTTGTCTGCTGTGTTTCCCTGTTGAACAGTCGTGGACAGCACATGCCTTGAATCATCCACACTTACATCTTGTTCTGTCCCGATGACACGGCTGACAGATGGTGCCGAATGTGTGGGACATGATACCAGCTGTTGCTCCAGGAGGATGTAGTGCGGTTTTGCAGTCACCCTAAAAGAAAAAGAAGTCTTCAAAGAAATGTTTAAACAAGAGTATCTTGAACTTCAATCTGTCTGTGACCTTATTTGAAGTTCCCAAATTGCCCTTATAACATTGTTAAGGCTACATTAAGCAAATCGGAGAGTCTATCACAAGGACACAGCATGACTGGCTTCTCATTTCTCAAGTTGTTATGGCTAATCTGTTTGCAGGCAGTTGGCAACTTAAGTATCCTGCAGACACAGAGCAACATGGGCATCCTAATGAAGTCGCAGCCTGATGAATGCAAAGCTAATATTCACTTTATTTCCGTTTATTTATTTATTTATTTTCGGACCACCGAAGGATTAACGGGATGAATTCTTAAGTTTGGACCAATAAATAATTATCATTTTTATCTGATTGTTTTCCCAAATAAACAATTAATTAATTAATTTGTGCTCAGGAGGTAGAGCAGCTCATCTACTTAATGGATGGTCAGTGGCGCAATCTCCATGTCCTCCAGTCAAGTCTAGTCAAAGTGCCCATAAGCAAGATACTGAAACCCAAATTACCCCTATGCATTGTGTTGTGTGGGAGATTGGTTAAAATTGTTTAAAAAAAAAAAAACCCAAAAAATAAAACCTTGAAGAGATTTAGACTACTGTCTACCGAATAAGGAGGGAGAATAAACGCGGTATAAATACCATCTCAGCCAAACTTTGATTTACACTTTCAGTGTGCAGTGTTCACGCTCTACATATGATTGTGTGTGGAGACACTTTCCAGCTTGTAATCAGCTCAATTTCCTGGCCAGTGTGAGACTGCAGTTTACATTCATTGGCTACTTCATTAGTTACATCTTACCAGTACTGGGTTGGACCCCCCTTTTGCCTTCAGAACTGGCTTGGATTCAACAAGGTGCTGGTAACATTCCTCAGAGATTTTGGTGCATGTTGACATGTTTCCTGTTCTTAGCTGACAACAGTGACACCTGTAGCACCTGTAGACTTCTGCTGCCGTAGCTCATCTGCTTCACGCTTGGATGTGTTTTGTGTTCAGAGATTCTTTTCTGCATAGCTTAGTTTTAACGAATGGTTATTTTTTTGTTGCTTTTGTGTCAGCTTAAAGCAGTCTGACCTTTCTCCTCTGACCTCTGACGTCAACAATGTATATTTTCTCTTTTTCAGAGCGTTCTCTGTCAATCCTAAAGACGGTTGTGTGTAAAAATCCCAGCAGATCAGCAGTTTCTAAAATAATTAGACCACCAACAACCATGCCACATTCAAAGTCTATTAAACCGTCCACTCTGTTGAAACTTCAGCAGGTTGTCTTCACCCTGTCTGCATGCTTAAATGCATTGAGTTGCTGCTATGTGATTGGCTAATTAGGTATTTGTTTTGATCATGAGCCATACCTAATAAAGTGGCCAGTGAGTCTAAGTACCATTATGTGGGTCAGATTTTACCTGTATTTCTAAAGGTGTACACATCATAGTGTAAGGAGTTATGGTGGTGTGTGTGTGTGTATTAAAATTTGTATTAAATATTAACAATATGCCGGTTCAGTTAATTAGCTCTCTAAAAGGCTCTCCTCTGTTTTCTCCTACTTTCCACTCTTCCAATCTGTCATCCATGGTAGCCAATAAGATATTTTGCCATATCAATTTTGTCTCACTTGTAGCTGTATGTAATCTATGCAGCGTACATCATACAGAAGTCTTTGCAAAGTGCCTATTTGAGAAGGTATACTTTTCAAGAGGGCTCTGATCTTCTTTTCTGTTTTGCTGAAAATCTGTGTGACTCACAAAATAGCAGACTCTAGTAATTCGTCTAATCATAGCTAATTCTTTGTCATTCACTGTCTCGTCCTTTTATTCAGAAATCTTTTCCCCTGCCATTTCCAATAATTCCTTAGAAAGCTGTTGAGAAGAGAAGTGGCCTTTACCAAACACTTCGAGCAGAATACAAATGCTTAAGTCCTAAGCCTTTGGGCCTCTCGATACACATGAGAGAATATTGATCCATCCTGCTGGGGTTAGGGTAAGAGCTGTAAAAATTGCTAATGTTTCAACATATTGTTTTGATAAATTGATGTTCTGTGTGTAAGAAGCTAATACATCACAAAATGGTCCAATAGTCGAATAATTGCTGCTTAAAAACTGGCTTTGCATTAGGCTGTACAGTAGACCTGCAACAGTCAGTTAATCGATTTTGTACATTTATTTTTTTTATTTTCATTCATATTCAAAAACTTTCGCCAGTTTCAATAGAAAAATTGGCTGTTGGAGCCTCTTTTTTTACCCATTTTTTTCCCGTCACAGATTGCCATCCTTTTAGAAAAATGTGTTAAACTTGTAGGCAATCAACATTTGACAAACATAATTATCTAATTAACAAAACATAAATGCTTTTAATGTAGTAAAGATCATCTACAGTACATTAATAATTACAATCATGGGCTTTTAGATTGTTTATTTAAGCCCTACAAAGGAAAGATTATTTTATTTTCCATAAGCAGATAGAATGATGTTTGGAACAACATGTTGCTGTTATCGGTGCCAAACACATTTTTAAATTCAATTCCATTATTCTTTTTATTTAGTGGCTGTACCAGAGCCAGTGATTAGCATAGAGAATAATGTTGTGTAACTGCTCGGTTAAAAGCAAGTCTATCTTGCCAAAGTATGTAGTTTTCTGGCAAATCATAAAGTGGTTTGAAAATGGGTTGTCTGCTTCTTCTTTTCTTTTTTCTTTTTTAAAAAAAATAAATATCAATTTTAATAGTCAAGGAGATGTTTGGGTTCGAAATTAAAAAGTGTTTTTGTGCTTATCACAGCCTGGTAATTAAAAAAAAAAAAAAAGAGCTTTCTGTGATTTATGACGTGTTTTGGCACCAAATAAATTGCAACTCAGTTGGAGTTTGAGCTCATTTTTTCAATTAAATGTCAAATTGTTGCCATGCATTTGGTTCATGATCATCTGGCAGATTTTCATCACTAATGTCAGCAGTCTTGATAGAAGTGAAGTCTGTGAGTCGTTGTTTTTAATTGCTTTGTCAGCTGAGCAGCCGAAATATGTGGCGGTAACTGTCAAATGATCAAGCTGTATCAGGCTGTTTTCATTGCAAACCCCTCGGCACCATTTAACACTTTTAAAATTTTCCACCTAGCTTTATTATTAATAACCCAGGACAGGATCAAGCTTTGTTCTACTTTTTCCTGTCAAAGTCACAGTGGACCAGCAGATGGTTGTGGCGGTTACCTTTGCACTGTCCTGGTGGCCCCCCGTCTGTGTAAACGAAAGTAATGGCTCAGGTTGAAATGCTTGTCTATGTGGAATAACAGTGATTGGCCAACATTGTGAGGAAACTGTTGTCATGGTGACAAAGAAAAGCTGATTTAGCTGTACTGTGTACTTTTTTGTGATGAGTTCAGCTGATGTTAAAGTAGCATTTTCACAGGTTTACCATATATAAAAGTATTGGGCCACACCTCTTAATGATTAAAATTATGTGTTTTCTCGCCCATTACCACAGCTGTATAAAATCAAGCACCTAGCCATGCAGCCTGGCTTTATAAACATTTGTGAACGAATGAGATGTTCTAATAAGCTTATTTGATTTTTTTGTAGCAAGCCAGTATGTGAAATTTTTTCTCTCCTAGATATTCCAAAGTGCAAGCGTTTAGGAATCACAGAACCTCAACCGCAAAGTGGTAGACCATGTAAAGTTACAGAGTGGGTCGCTGAGCACTGAGGCGCACATAGTGCGTCAAAGTCCCCAACACTCTGCTTACTCAGGGGAATTCACGGTTTGGATTTCCATGGCATGCACGCATAAAACCAAGGTTTGGATGGAGTGGTGTAAAGCACACCGCCACTGAAGTCTGGAACAGTGGAAAGATATTCTGTGGAGTGATAACTCACGCTTTTTTATGTGGCAGACTGAGACGTCGAAGAGAACATTACCTGCCTCACTGCATTGTTCCAACTGTTAAGTTTGGTGGAGGAGGGATATTGCTGTGGGGTTGTTTCTCTGTGGTGGGTCAAGGGGAATTTTAATGCTTCAGCTTACCAAGAAATTTTGTGGGAACCATTTGGGAATGTCATTTTCTGTCCATAAACTCATGGTTGCATGAGTTTTGGTGTTTACTGGCACACACAGACCCCTGACTTGAACTCCATCAAACACTTTGGGATGAACTAGAATAGAGATTGTGTTCCAGGCCAGCTTCAACATCAGTGGTCTGACCCTACATACATTCTTCTGGATGAATGGGCAAAAATTCCCACAGACACACTCCAAACTCTTGTAGAAAGCATTCCCAGAAGAATGGAAGCTGTTATAGCTGCAAAGAACGGGAGCAACTCCATCATTATGCCGATGAATTTAAACACTCTTATAAGTGTAATTTGTTGGCCAAATATTGGTGAGATATGTAATTGCATTTACATTTCTGGAGTATTGTTTTGTGGTCTAATGTCTACTTGAATATACCTGACAGTTTTTTTGCAGTTGATTGGGTAACGTATTCATCATGAAAAAAGTCCCTCGTCCTAGTTTCATCAGTCTGTTCGTTCTATTCAATTCAATTCAATTCAATTTTATTTATATAGCGCCAAATCACAACAACAGTCGCCTCAAGGCGCTTTATATTGTATAGTAGATCGTACAATAATAGATACAGAGAAAACCCAACAATAATGACCCCCTATGAGCAAGCACTTTGGCGACAGTGGGAAGGAAAAACTCCCTTTTAACAGGAAGAAACCTCCGGCAGAACCAGGCTCAGGGAGGGGCGGCCATCTGCTGCGACCGGTTGGGTGAGAGAAGGAAAACAGGATAGAGACATGCTGTGGAAGAGAGACAGAGATTAATAACAGGTATGATTCAATGCAGAGAGGTCTATTAACACAAAGTGAGTGAGAAAGATGACTGGAAAGGAAAAACTCAATGCATCATGGGAATCCCCCGGCAGCCTACGTCTATTGCAGCATAACTAAGGGAGGATTCAGGGTCACCTGGTCCAGCCCTAACTATATGCTTTACCAAAAAGGAAAGTTTTAAGCCTA
>VUQG01031773.1:0-12463 GCA_015106755.1 Etia nguti | reverse complement strand
CATCTGGACCTGGAGCCTTATTATTGGGCATACTTATCAGGGCTTCCTGGAGTTCACCTGTTGTCAGTGGCAAATCCAGTGCCATTGCTTGACTGTCTAGTAATTTTGGAAGAGTTATGTTTTCAAGAAACTGATCAATTTCATTTTTAGACGGGTTTATTTGTGGTGAATATAAAGTTTCATAGAAATCCCTAAAAATGGTGTTTATTTTTTCAGGGTCATATATTGTGTTCCCAGATTATTCTTTAACAGCACATATAGTTGTTTTTATTTATTTATTTTTAACTGGTTAGCTAGAAATCGACCGGATTTGCCTTCGTAATAAGAATTTAGTTTTTTTAATTAATAATTTCATTTAATTCTAGTTTTGTTTTGCGTATTTTGTTCAGTATTTCCTGTTCTTGGTGGGACACGTAGGCTTCTTCAAAGGATTTGGTTTTTTTCTAGTTCCTGAATATTTTTGTTTTCTTCTTTCTTTTTATGTGATGAGAAAGAAATTATTTTACCTCTCATCACAGCTTTCCCTGCTTCCCAGAGAACAGATGCTGATGTTCCAGGAGTGTCATTATAGTCTAAATATAGAGTCCACTCTTTTTTTAAAATATTTGATAAAGTCTTCATCTTTGAGCAGTGATGTGTTAAATCTCCAGTTTTTACTTGGCGTAATGTTCTTCTCATGTATTAGTGTTAAAGATACAGGAGCATGATCGCTGACAGCTATAGGGTGAATCTCAGTGTCTGAAATGTCACTCAGCAGTGAGCTGCTGACTAGGAAATAATCCAGACAAGAGTAGGAGTGATGGACATGTGAGAAGAAAGAATATTCCTTACGGCTGGGGTGAAGGGAGCACCATGCGTCGCAAAGACCAAAGTCACTCATGTACTGTTTGATTATATTTGTGGACTGCCAATTGCGCTGAGTTCCTGCTGTATTGAGCCTATCCATTTCTTCTTTTAGTTCAAAGTTGAGGTCGCCCCGAAGAACAAGTGCGAAATCTAGGTGTTCAGAGAATGCACTAAAAAAACATGGAAGAATGAGGGGTCATCAACATTCGGGCCATATGTACTTACAATACATAGCTTTTTGTTAAGCATAGATAATTTATACTTCATCAGGAATTTGACTGTTATGTCGTGGACAACACACTCCAAGCCAATAGCGCAAGTTGCCATCAAGTGTGGGATTTACCAAGGAGATGCTCTGTCCCCACGGCTGTTCTTCATACAGCTGAACCCCCTCAGCCAGATCATTAACAAGACTGGCTACGGTGACTGACTATGGAATGGAGCAATCATTAGCCACCTCCTCTACATATATGACATCATTTTGTATGCCATGAGTGAATGAGACATTGATTCGCCGATCTATATCACTAAGATCTACATCAGTAATTTCAGAATTCAATTCAACTTTATTTATGCAGTGCCAAATCACAACAACAGTTGCCTCAAGGTGCTTTATATTGTAAGGTAGACACGGTCTACCTTATTGTCCAAATGTCATTTGGACTGGAGAAGTGTTGTCAGATAGTAACAAAGAGAGGGAAGGCAGTCAGAACTGACATTGCACTACCAAAAGGCAACATTACATATAAATAGGACAACTACAAGTACCTAGGAATCTAACAAGCAAATGGGAACTATGAAGAGGCTGCTGGGAAAGGAGCAACTTCCAAATACCTGCAGAGAGTTAGGCAAGTCCCGAGGAACCCTCATGGAAGGACAGGTCCCTGCATGACATGTGCCACTGGCAGATAGAAGGAGCGGCTGATATTGAGAAATTTTACCAGTGGCTGGACAAAGCTGGACTGAAAGTTACCAAACTCTAAGCAAAAGATTGGTAGAGGCTGGGGTCTGTACAGCATGAACCTTGCCTAGTGTGGCAAAGATGCCCGTGAGACAATCCAGCACATAACAACAGGGTGCAAGGCGCTAGCAGGCAGGGCATACCTGGAACGTTATAATCAAGTGGCTGACATGGTATACAGGAATATCTCTGCCAAGTATTGCCTGGAAGTCCCAAGGCCAAAATCGGATACCCAGATTAGGATGATTTGAAAATGACCAAGCTAAGGTCCTGTGGGACTTCCAGGTACAAAAGGACAGGATGGTGATGGCTAACCAACTGGACATAGTAGTGGTAGATAAGCGGAGAAAGATTGCCGTAGTAATAGATGTAGCTATACTGAATGACAGCAACATCACAAAGAAAGAACATGAGAAGCTGGAGAAATACCAAGGATTGAGAGAAGAACTCGAGAAGATGTGGAGGGTGAAGGCAACAGTGGTCCCTGTGGTAGTCACTCTGGGCAGTGACCCCCAAACTGGACAAGTGGCCACATTTCATCATTACAGACCCATTCATCATTGCAGTGGTTAGCTTCTTTTCCATACTACACTCTTTACTCCTCAGTTTGATGCAGAAAAATAAATAATAAAACCATATTTATATTGTCCTTCTCAAGCTGTTCTGTTTCACAAAGCATGTTTTTATTCACTGGTATGAAATTAAAAACGTCAAAAGCAAATAGTATGACAAGAAAATTTCAAAAGTATTTTTCCACAGGTATATTCACAGATCTGTTCATTGCTGTTTCAATATCTGGAATGAGATCCTTTGAAATCGGTCTCTCTGCCTTAGAATACAGTACAAAGACGCTTTATAGATATATGTCAATAAACAACTCATACCTATGGATGATATTGCAGCAAAATTTAATATTTCTCTTTGTATGAGTAGACAATGGTCTGTGTACACTTCTTTTGTCTCTCACATCTTTCTTTTAATATGTCTGCTTGTTTGCCTTTTCCTTTTCCTTTTCCTCTGTGATATTCATTTCTGTATTTGTGTGTTCACAATCTGGATTTCTTTCTACGTCCTTTTAGTTTTATTATTTTATTTAAAATCCCAGGTATTTTGCCTTCACCTTCGGTCTCATTACACCATTGTTTATGTTCTCTGTCCTTTACTCTCAATATCTTTTTCATTTTTTTATCTTCTGGCCTGGGCTTCTGGTGACAGATGGAGTCATGGTGGCATCATTCAGGTAAGATGACTTGGACTGACAGGCCTGCTGAGGACACACTGGGATAGTCTCACATGCTGAAATACATGTGCACACACACACACACACACACACACATATACGCATGCGTGCATGCATACACACACACACACACACACACAGTTTTTATATGCCTCTTAAAGAGTGATTTCTCTTAACTTACAAAAAAACTATATATATATCCATTTATTTTTTTGTTTTATTTTAGGGATGATAAACTGTTTTGATTAAAATGCCTGCTAAAGTGTAAGCTGTGATTTAAAAAGAGACTGCAAAATCATATTATCATTAGGAAAAAAGTTCACAATACTTCTTTTAGTCTTGGTTGTGTACAACTGACTTTTGTCAAACTATTCTCAGTTGTACAGTTCATTTATACAAGAGTCTTTAGCTGTTGTGTAAATTGAGTTATTTTGGTATTGTAGTGACAAAGAGGCAACAATTCATTATTAAGACCCCAAAACAGTTAAAATAACAGACAATTGGTTAATTTGTGTATCAGAGGTCTCATTTATATTTCTACTTTTTTCATGTAAATTTTTGAATTTGATCTTGGATTTTATTGCATATTGTTGTTTTAGAACTCCTGTGAACATAAGATGTGATACTCATAGAAGGGGAAGCTTGTGACAGTTAGCTGTTTCTAAATTAACCCAACTGGTTGGTTGAGTCATCTGTGGGGTGAGTGGTGGAACAGGCTGTCTGGTGGGAAAAAGCGGATGCCGACACAATGTGCCGTTTGTGGAAGTAACACATGGCTCTCTGCAGCCCTCTGTAACAGTGAGGTTTGCAGTGCAGGAGAAATTTCAAATTGTATGAAATGTTGGCAAAATTCTAAAGATAAGTAAATGCTCACAGCACATGAAGAAAACTATTTTAAGAGAGGAAATAATACAATTAGTTATTATTAGTTGTCAGTTTTTACCATAGATCTTGCTCCACTGTTGACAAGAAAATATGTAAATGCCCCAGATTTTAGATTAACATGATACCATTTCAACATCTGATCTTTAAGATGTTTGCGCTTCTATCCAAGGATTGGCAAACATTTTCCCTATACTTCTTACATCAAGATGGCAACTAATTGTCAGTTAGTTGGTTATACAACACAAAAACAACCAATACAAGTAAATGTGATATTTTAAATTTTTTGTTATGTCCACACACTGTAAAAATGGTTTTACCGAGCTCACCATTTTCACACCAACATTATTTCGCTGTTCTAATTTGGAGGTGATGAAGTACTGAGGATAGCAGCTATCACACCCTGCTGCTGCCCCATCTGGCCCCTCAGTGTAACTCTCGACCACAGTCACTACAGAAACTGTGACCCAATCACCTCTGCCCAGGGATCTCATAACATCCATGGCAACCGATTTGTCAGCAGACCAATCAGCCAGTCATTTCAGCCAGATGAACATGTTTGCATAGGCTGATTGCATGTTCTTGGTCACTAACAAAGTTTCAGACCTCTACACTGGTAACTTCAGTGTCTTCACTGGCAAACCAAATACATAAAAATAACTTGGATGTAAAATAAAGTGATTGTAATTTTGTGCATCACTGAAAAGTGTAGTTCTAGACAGCCGTTGTTTTACCCAGTAACTGTCATGAGTAGGACATTCCAGCTCGGTGCTGAGCACCTGTGTAGGTATTCCACTTGACTGGAGTTAGTTGTTAATCCAACAGCCCTTTTCTCTGTTGAGTCAGATTACTGTGCTGTCATCAGAGTTTCATGAGGAGCGACCATCTGCTCACATAGATCTTACAAGATGGCTGTGGGATGATACTGAACACTCTCAAGGGAAGCATGCTGACAGGATCCTATTAAATCATGGATCTCAAAATTTTGGCTTAATGGTGCCTAACTTTTACTTTTGTGTGAAACTGGCTCTATAAAATAAAACATGGTGTGTAAAATTATAAATTAAGTAAATTAAAATGAAATAAAATAAAAGCACTGCAGATTTTTAAGCTGTATATTTGGCTAACTTAGTGGCATCAGGTCATTTTTGCCCAACGCATTTCATTCTTGCAATATCAGCTTTTGACAACTCAAATGTGATAAATTTATAGCAGTGCTTAGCCAAGTAAAGAAACACACATACATAAATCTATTTAACCAAAAACATTTTCCTTTTTGCTTCACACTCATCCACAGCTTGTGAGCAGTACAGGTAGGTTACACATCCTGGAATATATGTAGTTTGCAAAACAAACTAGAAAAATATTGTGGGAGTGTTGTGTAGGAGACACAGTTGTGAAAATGTGGCACCTGACAAACCCCCCTCAAAGCTAAAAATAAGGTGTTCTGTTTTGTTGTTTCCAGAAAGAGAAGAGTTAAATCTATCTAACGCATTATGATCCTCCGTTTGGGCAAGAACAGTTTCATCAGCAGTTAATAGTAAGAAACCATCTGCTTAGATTTTACAGGATTGACAGGGCAGTGCAAATACTGATGACTTCTGCAGAGACAAGATACTTCACCATATGCTAACAGAAAGCAGCACTCTTGGCAAATACTATAGCTTTACTGTAACATAATAATGAAAAGAGAGCGCCTGAAAAAGGAGAAAGGGAAATTGGAGTCGGAGTGATGGGAAAAGAGAAAACGCTGACAGAGACAGGAAACACAAATTGAATGAATCCAAACAGAGAAGGAAAGATGAAAGCATTAGGATAATGACGATGGGAGGTTAGAGAAAAGGACAAGACAGTAAAGAAGAGGAGCAAAAATGACACTGAATAAAAGAGGGGTGAGGGAAACATGGCTTAAAACTAAAAGAGAAACAGAGAAACTAGGAATTACGGTTCTGTGTTAAGCAACAAAAAGCTTTAAAGAAAGATACTCAGTACGTTAATCAAATTGAAACTAAGCTCAGATGAAATAGAAACACAAAAGGACAGAGACAGATAATGAGGAGAAAGGTTTGTATTCCCATTACTTGTCTGTGATGAATCATAGTCCATTTAATTATGCGATTAGCCAACACACACACAAACAGAGTTTCTAATGATAGTATTGTGGTCAGCCATTAGGCTTCACCATGACAGACTAATAGAACTTCCTATTAAAGCCAGCCCCCTTCTCACAATAGCAAGCGGTTCCTTTAATTACTCAAAGATTTCCTCTGAATATATGTTGCCTGTCTGAGTCCCTAATGACTGTGGCTGGAACTTTAATGGAACAGGGATCCATTAAGGAGCATTTTTCCCCCACTGAGGGCAAGTGCAACGCTTATGCACGAATTCAACTTTCTGTATGAATGTATTATTGTCATTCACAAAACACACACATGCACTAGTCTCTGCAGTGACTTTTGCGGAACAATAAGAAGAAACAATAGAAATATTTAATGATTTTGTGCGGCTTGTTTTTTTTTCTTTTTTTTTTTCTTTTTTTTTTTAAATAAGCCTTGCGTACCTTGTTGCACTCCTCCTGGACACCTTCACATTTCTGCACTCCTTCCTGACTGAAGAAATGTAAAATATATCATTTGTATAGGTATCAAAATATTTGTCTTAACCATCAATGTGCTCTGGGAGTTTTAGAAAACTTCACTACATATAAAATTGTATTATGGCAAATTGTACTTAAAATATTAAAAGTAAAAGTAATTATTCTGTGGGAAAGTGTTTTATATATATAATACCACTGCTGATATAAAAGGTTGAGCTTAGTTTAAATACTTTTTACAAACTTTAGCTTCACTGCGTATGACTCTGGATACTGTAGCTCCTGGATACTGTGCATGTGCAAACAAGCAGAGAAAACTGTTGGCGTCTCATCTTGTCCAGCTCCAGCCATTGTTAACGTGACGTTGACATGCCCATCGAAACAACACATGCCATACATTCCAACTGAAAAAGCAGTCAAGAAAAGCTAAGCCTGCTTCCAGAGACAATAACCAACTCCTTCCACAAAATGGCAGTAATTTAAAGAATTATACAAACAGATGAGAAGCTCCATGACAAAATGGTGTTTGCAGACAAAAGCAGTAAAAATCAAGATAAACTAATTTGCATGTATATGTACTTATACAATTACAGCATGACAGTTGTGTGTACATAAGGGCCATATCTACAATTCTACTCATTTGTAAAAGTCATTTGAGTCTATCATTACTTAACCTAACTTACAAGTAACTTTTTTAGCAATGCTGAAGCCGCTAGCTAAGTGCATTTTGTCTAAAATTTAGCTAACAATCAAACAAAATTCTTAGAAGTCCACTGAGCTCATTAGAAGACAAATAACACAATGGTTCTGTCATCTAAATAGAAAATTATCATGCAAGTCATATATGCTCCCACTTTAAATACTCTTATTATAATGCAAACTGTGCTGTATCATAGATAACACACACACACACACACACACACACACACACACGCAGTGCATACATAATATGTACTCAGTTCCAACATTCCATTATACTAGCCACTTTCTATAGGCAGGAAATTGTTAATAATTGTTTCTGTTAGATTTTGCAGACATATGATTACCCTATAAAGTTATTACTCATCCAGTGTTTTTCTTTAAGGAATTAAGAAGGAATGTCTTATAGATATAATATAAAGCTTAGCATCTGAATGGTTTAGACAGCAAAAGCCAGCTTGTTTGGGTTTTCATTATTATGGCATCCCTGTTATTACAGATTGCCTCTTTTTGTCCTCTCCTTTTTCACTGTTGCATGCAGTGATCACAGCCAGCAGATGACACAGGTGCTCTGGCTGGTGTCCCACCTTTTTGCCTCATTATGTCTCTCCTGCTTTGTTCTGTGCTTGTGTCTTTGTCAGTGTCCATTGTAATGTTGTCAGAGTACCTTTCATATGCAGCCATCATTGTGGGACAGGGCAGCTTGATTTTCTGAACTGGCCTTTGTTTTTCACTTCTGTCTTAGAAATGGCTATTGTTTTTTTTAACTTTCTCAGATCAGCTCAGTGAGGATATTTACTTTTATCTTTTTCAAAATATTTCACAATAATTTCATGGTTTACATGGTAACAATTATATCACCCAGCAGTACTAAACTATCAAGGTTCAACTTATCACCTGGTTAACGTATGCTTTCTACATACACAGAAATTCACATTAGTTAGGAATTTACATTAACTACTTATGTTCGATCTAGCTAGAAGCACATAGATTTAAAAGAAAAAATTCAGAAATTAATCCGTCATAAGACATAAGAGTCATAAGACAGCAGAGCAACTAACTTAGAAGAGAAGTACTAAGGAATGACTTAGGTATCTATCTATCTTTCTGATGGATACAGTCTCTGCTTGCCTCTTGCGTACAGAGTTTGTATTTCTATACAGATAATTGTTTACAGAGCTTGCTTCATAACTCTTTTGTACTTAATCTAGAAACAGCAGGATTTCTGTCAGAAAGATATGAGTGCAAAAATTGATATTCTTGAGAATTGGGTCTGTACTAATTACTGTACTGTCTGATGATCCTTTAATGAATCTCCCTAGTCAGTACTTGATCTGTTTTGTGACTCATGATTGCCACTATTGTTGAGCAATAATAGATTATGTATTCAGAGATTTCTATAGTCTCAGCTATAGAGTTTGAACCAAAATCCCTCTTCACCCACATGATATTCATTCATGACACAATCCTAGCCGTTAGCAATGACAGACGTTGTCTTTTGTCTCTTGTCTGTTAGTCTCTGAGTCAGAAAGAGATTGGTTGGTTAGGGGGTAGAGGGGGCTTGGGGGGCTTGTGGGTTACAGAAGACAGAGGTCTGGGACACCTTCTGCCAGTATATTGTGTCTGCCAAGACCTTCTCCTTATGGGAGCTCCCTCAGCATGATGCTTGGCACCACTTTTGCATGCACACTGATTACAAATGAAGACACTGTTTGTTCAGATGTAAGGCACGTTTGTGTAGTTTGTCCTTAAAAGTGCTGTCCTTGTTAACATTTTTGCTTCTGTGTGTGTAGATTTTTGCATGGCTGACTCTACTTTAACTGAGGCATGTGGACAAGTATTTTCAAGCCTTACTTTGACATAAAACACCCAATATCAACAGTGAAAATATAACTATTCACTTTCTTACACATTTACAGTAGGAGGTAAAAGATTAAAGAATGGTAGTGTAGTGGTCAATAACCAACACAACTCACAGGAACTTAACTACAAAAATATAATGCCTATTGTTTTACTTAAAGTGTATGTACAGCGCTGATTGAAATCTGCAGTCATTTAATTATGAGATACATACTATATGTTTACTTTACTGCGACTGCTGCTGGATACATAGGGCATCTTGGCAGGTTATAGGTTCCAAAGAACACAACTAATCATAATTAAGGAATGGTAGCCATTGCCCTAGTGACTTCCATTGGTTTGTCTGCATGCTTCTGTAGCTGGGTCTAGTTCTACTTGCCATATATATTGTGGCTTTGTCAGCTACACAAAAATGGAGCATATGCCCTTGTATAAACAATGTTTGTATAATGTTTATGCTGATGTTTTAACTTGAAATGGCATCTTAAAAATGTTATTAAAGTATGTAATATACTTCACAGCTCTACATGTGCCATAGGAACCAAGACTAAGATGTAGCTATTGTTTTCCTAGCAGCATGTGTCAGTTGGTATTAGATCATCAGTTTTGGAGATGCTGCTGTATTTTCACAGGTTTTTGACACTTCTCACATTCAAATGTCAAATACCATTAAGTGCAAACTGATTCTTTGTGATATGCCTTTACTTATTATAATATGACATAGCTGTGTGTGAAACTTAAAAAATGCTTTATTACTTCAGACCAACAGCAGATAGAGCTATGCTTTTAAACATATTAATGGTGTGCAATGGAAAAATGTTTGGCTCATGAGTTTGCAGCAGAAGCACAGGGATGCATTGCATGTGCATTTTATTTGTGAGTTTCAGAAATGTACATCTCTACCATATAATGTAAAATGATTTGTAATATTATGGATAGCACTTCTACATTACTGAAATGCAATGAGATAACCTGTATGAATAAAAGCTGGTTGTGCTAAGTGGGCCTTCTGGGTAAAGCATGATTTGCAAATCTTTAGATCTTTTTTAACATTTGTTTTCGTGAAGTCCTTCACTGTACCAGAGCATGTTTGATTGCTGTGAAGGCTGGGTAGTATAAATAAAATGGTGTAGTTATTATTTTAATATTATTTTATTTTTTGCTTCACAACTCATTTATGTTGTTACATTAAAAACATCCTCCTTTGTTCCTCTGTTCTTCTGTTCTCCTCCTATATACAGTAGGGTTATTACAGCCAAATGGGATGATGGAAAAATACACGCATTGAAACGCCTTGTCAATTCACCTCTATGTTTATGTGATGTGAAACAAATTTCAGCAGCACCAGGGAGAGATAGTTTTTATAGAAGTGTTTATGGCTCATTGACATCCTGTCGCTGTGTTTATGACTCACTGTGCCCGTCACACCACTAAACAGCCTGCCTCCCTCAAGGGCATCAGGACCAATCAATATAGACAGAACCAGACTTTAATAATCCAGCAGGCCATATTCTCTGGGGCTTATTGCTGAGTAGAACTCACACAGAGTTACATAACAGCTCTTAATATTATTTTCATAATGATGACCACAGAGGGGTGGTAGCTTAATCTACATGTAGACTGTGATATAGCCAGCAATTACTTACAACTGCAGGTTACCACATCCAGACTGTAAGGTTGTATTCTCTGCTCTGTGCCCTTTCTATTACTGTACAGCAAACTCTGGACATATCAAAAATGATTGGATTCTTTGCATAGTCATAATGGCAACAGCAATCACTTGCACAGCTTCCATTTAATAATGTAATCTCATATCCCTAGTGGATTTTCCATGCTAATGAAATGTGTTAGAGGGAGTACTGAGGCTCTTAGTCTAATAAGTCAAAGGCTTCAGCTGTAACACACCTGATAGTATAAACCTACTGATTTGAATGGGATAAAAAGTGTAATTATCACATCCGATCAGAATTTATGAACCTCTTTATGTAAGAGAGGACGTTCTCAAATTTTAGAAAAATACAAACATACCTGGCGATTTTCCACACTTCCACTTAAACGAATGGATCACTTCACTCGTGTTGATTGTGTGCCTTCTGCTGTTCCCTTTTCATTGACAAAGCAGTGGTTGTTGAAGCTGGTGGTATGCTATGGTAATACACAATGAAATGGCATTGTGACAACTGTGATCTAGCTTTGATTCCAGTAACTGCTCTCTCAGCAGGGTGAAAATAGGCCTCAGCTTAGCTTTGTCATACAACAAAAAGCACTTAGTGGGAATGCTTATGAATAAAAATGCCAAGGCAAAAGACAAGCTGCTCCAAGACAAGCTTTTGACAAGCTGGCAGTCTGCCATTTTGATTATCTAAATTCACCGCTAAAGAGCTCTGAAATATGATGAAAACTATCAAGCGACATCGCTTTGGCAGCCACAGGAGATGTAACTGTTGTGTATTTGTCCAGTAATGACTTCTCTCACTCTTGTCAATATGACCTTATCTAAACCTTATCACAGAAGTGAGTGTCAAGTTGTGATTTTTGAGCTCTAGATAAATAGATTAACACTTTATCAGACTGCAAAAAGCAGTCCAATGTTGCTTGTTGCTTTTCTCTGCATCAGCCTCTAAAACAGCCCACAACCTTCACTTGTTGTAAATATTTAACAAGTGTTTGATTGTTTTGGATGCCATCAAGTACTGCCAATGCTATTTTTGGCTTTAAACACTGACTCATCAACATAAACACTTCATATATAGAAAATCATGACTCACAAGGGTGTCACTGGTCTTTGTTCTGCATTTTTGAAATCAGAAAAATAGAAGGCTTCAAACTACTCTGCTGGTAATAAGCATATGCTGCACTGTCCTGAATTTATGTAAGTGTTACATTGTTCCCTACTATAGATGCAATTAGTCTCAAACATATTTAGAATTGAAAGTTAGCACTTTCAGCTCATAGACAATTTTACATTTCCAATCCAAAGCACTTGGGTATAGGCTAAACAATGAAAAATATGACTTTCCTTATATTTTCTGACTTCTTTAAGAAATTAATTTTGGCTTTTCCTCTACATCAGGGGTAGCCAACTCCAGGCCTCAAGTGCTGGTGTCCTGCAGGTTTTAGATATCACCCTGGGTCAACACACCTGAATCAAATGATTAGTTCATTACCAGGCCTCTGGAGAACTTCAAGACATGTTACCTGGGTCTCAATTCAGGGGCTGCATCCTTCGGAGGTCTTTGCGGTCTATGTGGGTCGTCCGAAGACCGAGAAGGCCGGAAGTGCGAGGCTGTGAAATGGGACGGTCTAGCCTTCAGATTTGCGTCATCACTGTCTCAGTGGAGTTTAATAAACTCAGCCGTCTGTTCCTTGCTATCTAAAATAT
>VUQG01031771.1:0-19212 GCA_015106755.1 Etia nguti | reverse complement strand
TTCAGACGTGTGTGTGTGTGTGTGTGTGTGTGTGTGTGTGTGTGTGTGTGTGTGTGTATGAGAGAGAGAGCAGTACTTTGTGTTGTGGAATTTTTAGATTTAATATGACATTGGAGTTCAATAGCAGTGATGGACAAATGCTGCTAAGTGGAAGTGAGATTTGTATTGTTATATTTGATAAGGTCACCTTTGTCTGAGGATCAAAGCATGAAATTGAAAATATTTTACATATTAATTTCATTAAAACGTGTCAAATTCTTGAAAATAGTGTGATTATATATTTAAACTCTGAACTTCTTTATTTGAAGTTCATAGTTTTTGCTGACAGCAGCATAGTAATAAACAGCAATAAGAGGCTTCAGAGCATATAAGACCACTCTGCTTCATGGATGATTTTTGTGGGTACAAAACCAGAACAAAACACACACCAGAAGGTTTTTGCTGGACCCTGCAACCAGAGGCCACAAGTCAATCTACTCCTAGTGCCAAAAAGATCTTTATTAAATCAAACATGCAAATCATCAGGATTTACATATGAAACTGGTCGGGGCCTAGGTTAACTGGCCAACATGGTTCCAGTGGAAAGTGTGCTACTGCTGGGCAAAGACAAAAGTTTGGAGGCAGTGAGAGAGAAGGAAAGGCAGTGTGTGTAGTGTGGAGGTGGAGTAGTGTAGGGACTTTGAATGTAGAAACTATGACTGGTAAAGAGAGAAAGCTGGTTGATGGAGAGAAAGAAGGTAGGAATATTTGGTGTACAAGAGACCAGGTGTAATGAAAGCATGGCCAGTAGTATTGAATGTTGATTCAAATTATTCTATCATGATGTAGATAGGGGAAAAAATAGAGTAGGGGTAATCTTTAAGGAAGAGGATGTGAACAGTATTGTGGAGGTAAAGCAAGTGTCAGACAGGATCAAGAGTTTGAAGCTGAAAATTGAATATGTGATGAAATGTTGTCAGTGTGTATGCCCCACAGGTTGGATATCCATCAGCATTATGGGGAAACTGGAACCAAGCTCTCACTACAGTTGGCCAAATTTTGATTGCACATTCAAGTGACAAGGCTAATAAGGCTGATAAGTTGATTACGGCAATATCTCTCTTGTACCTGCACAAAAGTGTCTCCATTGCAGCTGCACTATTGTTTTTTTCCAGTCTTCTCCTTCTTATGTGCTATTGCATCTGTTTTATCAACCACTGGCATTTGGTCAGAGAAAAACTGCAAAACTATACAAGGTCATAAGCTTCATGTATAGTAATATATTCCCATCCCATTTTGGTCCAGACGTGTGGATATCAAAGACTGTCTTATGCAGACAGTCTTTGACATCCACGCATCTCTTCCAAACAGAATTCACAAACAGCATGCTTTTGAAATTCCATCAAGTAGTCAGTGGTCGGTGTATTTGGTGATCTGAGTATCAGCTAATGCTTCTGTTCTTTTGGGTGAATGGATGAAAAAAGTTGCAAAAGCAGATAATTCTGCAAAAAACTCTTTCAAATCAGTTTCTTGCAGAACACCCGTGCTACAGGATTAGGTGTAACTGGTATATATAGCAATGCACAAAACTGTGCATTTGGATAAACCTACTTTGCCCACTCATAACTGCCACATATGTTTGTGCAATTAATTTATCCTTAAGTTCAAGTGGCTCTAGTACATCTCTTTTACCTCAAGACTCAATGAACCTCTAAAACTTCTAATTTCAATCATGTAGGATTGTAAAATTACCCGCTGCGATTTCCAGAGGGTACGATCCATTTTCAGCAGCGCAGTGATTAGCGCTGTTGTCTCACAAGAAGAAGGTCTTCAGTTCAACTCCACCATCTGTGTGCAGTTTGTTTATGAGTTGCTTGCACCTTGCAGTGAACCTTCTGTATTTACTTTCATGCAGTCTTCTCTTTATGATAGATTTGGATATCGATACAAATACCTCCTGAGGAGTGTTGTTCACTTGGTTGGCTGTTGTGAAGGGGTTTCTCTTCATCATGAAAATGATTCTGCGATCATCCACCACTGTTGTCTTCTGTGGTCGTCCAAGTCTTTTTGTGTTGCTGAGCTCACCAGTGCTTTCTTTCTTTCTCAGGATGTACCAAACTGTAGCTTTTGCCACTCTTAATATTGTAGCAATTTCTCAGATGGGTTTTTTCCATTTTTCGCAAGGATGGCTTGTTTCACCTGCAATGAGAGCTCATTTGACCGCATGTTGTCAGTTCACAGCAAAATCTTCCAAATGCAAGCACCATACCTCAAATCAACTTCAAGCCTTTTATCTGCTTAATTGGTAATGACATAATGAAGGAACTGCTCATACCTGTCCATGAAATTGTCTTTGAATCAATTACTTACCAATTAATTTTGGATCCTTTAAAAAGAGAGTGCCACATGTTAAGGAGCTGAAACTCCTAAACCATTCTTCCAATTTGAATGTGGATACCCTCAAATGAAAGCTAAGAGTCTACACACACTAAAATTGCACCATGTTTTAGTAAACGAAAAAACTTCTGTCAGTGTCCACATATAAATATGAACCTAACTGTATACAGTTTGGGGGACCTTCCTCCTGGCTCTCGCTCCTAAAAGGGTTTCCAGAGACACTCCAACGTCTGCAGATCAGGTTTGACATCTCTGGGCCCCAGGGGGTAGGTAATGACAAAGTTAAAATGGCTAAAAAGCAAGGTTCACCTTGCCGGGCAAAGATTTAATCACTTGGCTGAGCAAGGTTTTGATGATCCATCTACACAATAAATGGTTGTGCAAAATCCTCTAACCAATGCCACCACCCTTCCAAGGCTAATTTTTTCAGCTGTAAAAAAGGCACATTATCATCCTGAAGTGAATGTTGAGACAAAATTAGCATCAGAGATGTTCACTTTGACGATGAATTGCAGATGAGGATTTTTGTTTGAATGACCACACGGTCTGAAGAAAAAAATTATTTCTCTGTCAGGTTCTGGAAAGCAGTCTGAGATTCTTGAGACCAAAACCTGGTAGTGAGGAAGGGTTAGTCGAGTAAGTGGTGCCACTATTCTACAAGAGGTTCATTAGATACTAAAGTAAAAGCTGGCAAAACCTAGCTTTTACTGTGTAAAGAAACCTTCTCCTAATGGTGATGAGGAGGATCAAATTATGGCAGCAGCTAAGGACTGAACCATTTTTGTCTATTTCAGGTTTGGACAGGTTACATAGTTAATTAATATAGAGGGGAGCGCCAAGTGATAAGTGTTTTAAGCAATCATAATGGAAACTTGCCATTGACAGAGGCAGTCAGCAAGGGTTCCTACAAACAGGTGAACAGGCAAAATGAATCCAGTCAGTAGCCTTTCCTCTAGACCAGTCAAA
Source organism: Etia nguti (assembly GCA_015106755.1). Taxonomy (NCBI): domain Eukaryota; kingdom Metazoa; phylum Chordata; class Actinopteri; order Cichliformes; family Cichlidae; genus Etia; species Etia nguti. Next base: position 15,870 of record VUQG01031771.1, on the reverse strand, counting down.
ATGTGGGATTATGAATCTTTAGCCAAGAATAGCCCAAAACTATGGGCAAAAAACATGACTGAATCACATGGAACCGTATGTTCTCACAATGACTCCCAGACGGCACTAGTTGAACTGGTTCAGTTTGATAGAAGAAATAAGAAATGATCCTGCAACTTAGGGCCGTTCAGTTTATTACTTAACCTAGTGGATGCACTGGAATTTGTAACTGAACAACTATTTTCTCATCCAAAACACTGTTCAGCTCAGGAGTCAATTAATGCTTGGAGCAGAAAGGTTGACTTATGACAATACAATGTATTTGCAACCGCAAGCATAGTAGGGAGGTTATTTGCTGCTTACCTGCCAGTACCCCTACAGCTACTGATGGGCACTCCCTTTTAGTTTCACTGGATAAGTTGCAAAAATATCACTGGTCTTACCACAATAGATGCACTTACCTGTATTTTCTGCAGGTGAGTGCATCTATTGTATCCATCCTTCGATCTCCTACTCCCTTCTCCCCTCACTCGTAAACAAGAACCCGATATACTTAAACTTCTCCACTTGGGGCAGGAACTCGTCCCTGACTCGGAGTGGGCACTCCACTCTTTTCCAGCTGAGGACCATGCCCTCAGATTTGGAGATGCTGATTCTCATTCCCACCGCTTCACACTCAACTGCGAACCGCTCCAGTGTGAGCTGAGACCATCACGTGATGAAAAGCCAACAAAACCACATTATCTTTGAAAAGCAGAGATGAGATTCTGAGACCCCACAGTGGAAGCTGACGATTAAACCGAATTCTGGTTCATTTTCCCACTTGGTGCGACTTGTTTACGCAGGCATGAACACAGTAATCGCACTTGGGTTCAGACCAAAACAACCGCACCAAGACCCTTTGGCGTAAGTGGTCTCGGTGCTGTTCCAAACAAATTCCAGAGTGGTTCATTTATGGTGTGAACGTGATCCAACCCCGATCTGAACCAAATACCAGGTGTACGTTACCAGTCCCATAGCCACGTATGCTTTGTATTCTCAATGGTATCTCAAAGGTATTTAAAAGTAGAATCGGAAACAGCTTTCAGTTGGGATTCGGGAGACAGACACCCTCTATTTTTAAGATTAGGCTTAAAATTTTCCTTTTTGATAAAGCATGTAGTTATGGCTAGATCAGGTGACTCTAAATCCTCCCTTAGTTATGCTGTAATAGGGGTAGGCTGCTGGGAGCTTCTTCGTTTATCTTTTTTCCCCCCACTCACTATGTGTTTATACACCACTCTACATTTGATCATTAGTTTTTATTCATCTCTGGCTCTCTTCCAAAATGGGTCTTTATCCAGTCTTCCTCCCCCACCCCCAACAGGTAATGGCAGATTGCTGCCCTTCCCTGAGGGGTTCTGTCAGAGGTTTCTTCATGTTAAAAGGGAGTTTTTCTTTCCCACTGTCGCCAAACGTTTGCTCTTTGGGGATCATCTGATTGTTGGGATTTTCTGATTTCTGCCCAATCTACAGTCTTCCCCTTGAGGATGCTGGTCACATGGAAAACCTTAGAATAATCACAGGTGTCGGAATGTGGATGACACCTGAAGCAAATCTCCTACACATTTATCCTGCTCATAAGTCCCAGGATTTTTATTTGAAGGTTCCAGGGAAAGAAGTTGGTTGGAAGGAGCAGGAGGACTCGCAGGCGGAGAAGTAACATCCAGTTGTCTGGCCTGTTGGTAACCTGTTCTACATACTCTAGAAGCAGTTTTATTTATTCCGGATGTTGAAGAATTAAGCAACTTTGATTTGTTATGAAGCAAAAGATTTCCCAAAGGTTGACTGGCTATCATGTTTTGAACTGCTGAAAAATGTGCTGGGTCCATAGTCTGGCTAGATTGACCTGTCGTCTTAAACCAAGGACAGAAAGACCCAAGGAAGGAATGCTGTTCAAAAGATTTATTCCCAAAACTCAAAGGCAGCAAATTCGTATTTTACTGACTTTTGAACTGAGCCGGCAAGCTAGTTAATATTTAAAGATTTACAGAGTGATTGAGGGTTTTTGTTTTGTTCTCTTTTTATTGTTTGGGTTTTCTGATTACATTTTTTTTCTGTATTATTGTTGGGTCTCCAAAAGTTGATTCTGTTCATCTGGACGTAGCGTTTTCAGTGGGAGAAATGTTTCGTCACTCATCCAAGTGACTTCTTCAGTCTCAGCTGACTGCAGGTTTCCCCAATCTTATAAACAGTACATTTGCATAATGACTGAAACCAGCCCACTGAGGGAACAATAGGCTGGGAGGTCCGTTCCTTCATCATAATTATGCAAATTCTCATGACCATTGATCAACAACCACTGATCAAGGCCCACTGATCAAAGACCACTGATCAATGGCCATGAGTACCATTCACAGAGAGTTGGGGAATGGTTGCAATCACAGCATTGTAAGATGGTGAAAGATGTACTGTTGGGTCTTTACCTTATAATATAAAGCACTTTGAGGAGTCTCAAGACACCACTACGGAAAGCCAAACAATCTTTTGAATGTGGTGAGGAAAAGGCGGTCTTAAACACACTGCGATGCAGAGAAGATGGGACAAAGCTGCTCAGAGGGAGACCGCTTAAAATTTCCAACCACAATTTTGTTGTACATGCACATTGACAATAAAGGGCTATTCTTTTCTATTCTATTCTAAACCTTCATTACACTAGGTGGAGAGAGAGGCAGAGCACTAGACGGAGAGAAGGAAAGAAAAAGAGACTAAAGAAAAGAGTGAGGGGGAAAGGCACCAGTGATCAAGGTCATGACTGTCTGGTCTGTCTCCCAAATCCAAAATGGGAAATGGTTCCAAAGGAGTGGGGATAAAGGCTGAAGGCTATCTCCCATTCTACTTTTAAAAATTCTAGAAATCGCTAGTAAATTCTAGTAGGCCAGCAGTCTGTAAGCAAAGTTCTCTGTTATGATGATAATGTACTATGAGATCTTTAAGATTATATGGTGCCCATTCAAGATTTTATTTTAACCATCACCAAACATTAAACAGCTTTAATCCTGCCCTAAGTCTTTATCTGTTTGATCCTGTTTCTGTCAAACAGAGACAGTCTGATCTCAGATCGCATCACTGGTAGTTACTGAAGCTGTGAACACTCTACAAACATAGAGCGCAATTGTCACTTACATTTTTAGAATTGCAACTAAGCTCATGATCTAAGACTAAGATAAATATTATACTAATATAGGTCTAAAGTATTATTAGTAAAACTTAAATGCTCCATCTTCATAATGAATTTTATGAAAAAAGGTTAAAATGTTTTGAACAGGCCACAAGTTTTTCCAATGTTCACCAAAACTTGCAGATAATCTTCAGATCTGATGAAGTGTCAGTAAAAGTTAGCGAACCCAAGGAAGCAGTGGAGTTCCTTTCGTGACTTAGGAACGGGCCATTCCTGCACTGCTTTGACCTTTGCTGGATCTGTCTTCACCTGTCCCACCCCATGTTAGAGGACACCATAATGATTGTCTCACATGATTTCCAGTTCAGCTGATGATTGGCTGTTTGTGGGCAATAGTTAAACAACTCACATGTCTTAAAGAAAAGGATATCCCATAGAGTTCTACTGTGTTTCTGTCTTGTGCTTCGGTTTACTGTGTTGTTAATGTACTGCAGGACATAGTTTGATGTTTTTCAGATTTTTCATAAACTGCACAAATTCAAGTACAATGGGACAAAAACACCTGAGCTACTGACTTAAATTTATTTTGATCTTTAAAAGAAGTACATAATAAATGAAATCTGAAAAATAGAATTATGAATCACAGGACTGGAAGTTATTTAAATTGTTTGTAACTGTAAATTTGTTTGCTTTGCCCTTTCTTTTTCCTTTGAGGGGCAGATCCAGATCAGAGTTTGTCAGGATTTAAACCTGAAGAGAAACAGTTAACAGAGACAGAGTGTCAATTCTCTGGATGACTGGACTCCAACAAACCCTAAAACACAGCAACAAAAGACCACAATCTGCCTCTCCAACCACCCTCCTCTTCACCCCATCACAGAAAAAAAAAAGGATCCCATTATGTAACCCACCAACCATCTCACTCATTAACTGGTTCCCAGTTAAAAGAGTGAAGGGGATGGGAAGGATCACGTGGTGCAGGGGCTTGTTTACCAAAACAAGGGTTGAACGAGGGAGAAACAGACTGTGAAGAAAGAGAGTAAGAAAGAGCGTTAAAAAAGAAGAGGCGAAGCAGCTTTTCCCACCAACTCATTCACAACTCAAATGCTTTCACTCGCTGTGCTGCTGACCGCCGTCACCATGGAAACGATTCCTCAAGCAAAAGCAGCAAGGGGTGGGAGGGTGAAGGAATGGGAGTGGGGGCAGAAACAGTTTCACATCTGTCCATCTGTTTGTCCCCTTCATGAAAACTACACTATTAAAACTCTAAAGACACCTGAACGTCCTTTCTGTGCACCACAGTGTAGCCACTGTGTGGATGAAAAGGGGAAATGAAATTCAATCCAGTTCTGTTTTATTCTTCTGTAGTCTGTGCTTTGTTCTGTTTGCTATTCGTTGTCTCTCTTCTCTCACCTCTCAACTGTGACAGACTTATTTTAGAGTAAAGTCCATAGACTTTCTGAATGCTTTTTGTTTTGACTTGAATTTTTTGTATGTTTATTTGGCTTTAATCAGATATGAATGGTAATTATATGTATGCTGTTTTTATGTGACCATTAAAGTTAATTTAAATAGTATGTCCCCAAACGGCATTTCAAGATGCCCAAGAAGGATCTTACTATTACTTACTATTACCATAATACCAAATACCAAATTTCCCACGTGTGGGACTAATAAAGGTTTATCTTATATTATTTTTAGTTCATTCAGCTGAAGGACAGATGCATTTTTTTAGGTGCCAGTCATTGTTGTCCACACATCTGTCACAGTTCACAGAAATCCTCCTGGTATACTAGTCAAATTTTAGTGAAACTTGCATATAATGATCACCTAATGGGTGTTTACATAAACTGTGCTCAAAGTCAAGATCATATTTATCATGTTTTTATTTTCACTAGAAACAATACCAGGAGATTATTATTGATCAGATTTTAGTGAAATACGACTAATTTGTCTGGGATACAACTCTTTGTTACTCTCCTTCACTTCTCAGGAGGGGTGGTGGGATTACTGTTTTATATATAAAAAAATACTTAGAAATTCAAATGAGAAAGATTTAGAATTAAGTTTAGTAATAACTCTGTATTTCTGCCTGTATTAGTCCTCAGTATATATGATCCTACTAGACTGAGACATAGCTTCTTGGAAGAATTGGTCAACTTTTTCCAAAATTAGAATACAATAGAATTTATTGTTATTGCACATGTACAACGATAGATGTGCTATAAAAAAAATAAATTTTAAAAAAGCGACATGGGACTTTAACATAGTAAATCGGACTGCTTGTAATCTGATGATAAATAATGTTTTGTGTTCTTTTACAAATCATACAGGTCAGCCGTTCCACAGACTTCAGTTTGTATTAATGTAGCTCTCCACTGGCGAAATCCTGCACTCCACCCAAGTTGCACTCATCCCGAGCTACTTAGGAGGTAGAGAAGGAGGTACAGCAGGTCATCTACTAATTGGAATGTCAATGGTTTGATCCCTGGCTGCTTCCAGTCTGCATGCAAAATATTTGTGGACAAGATACTAACCCCAAAAGGTTCTCTGATGTATTCATCAGAGTATGAATGTGAGTGTTAGATGGAAAGAACTTGCACAGAAAAAGTGCTTGTATGAATGAGGTGCTTTGAGTGCGCAGGGAGATTAGAAAACTGCTATGTTGGACTGTTATTCTTCTCGGATCCCCTCCCCAATCGGACCTGGAGTGACATGCAGCATGCTCTTCTTAAATGGCTGACTGTGTCCAAAATGATGTGGGTTTTACAGATAATTGGGAAATTTTCTGGGGCAAACCTGGTCTTGTTAGAAGAGACGGCACCACGAAGCATAATTGCAGTCTTACACGCCTCTCTGCAGCTCTGTCTCCTTGAAGGAGGCAGTTCATCGTCACACTGATACTTTCTACTTTTAGCCATTTCGGCTTCTCCTAACACAAAAATGAAGTTCATTGAGCTGCTTGTAATTCAGAAGGCAGATATACACAAGTTTTACGGTTATTTCCAACAGAAAGACTGCTGCCATGATGGACACATGCAGAACCACTTGTAAATCAAGCTCTAGTAAAACTACTAAACTGATCTCAAAGCTCACGCTTAACGAGAAATTAAATTAATTTGTAAACATATGCGATCCATATATCAGCGAATCGCGGGACTTGCCGTCGGCACGCTGAAGAATTAACCGTATGGCGGCTATAGCTGTCGCAACTGTAAACAGTTCACGACAAGCCGTATTCCAAGTAGTGCAGCGACTCCCCACGTGAATGCGGGAAAATTTCACGCCTGGGTGCTTCTTGTTGTGAAGTTTTAGCTCCGTTAAGTGCTGCGGGAGTAACACTGATCTGTACGGAAGGCGGGACCGGCAGGATGTTGTATCTGATCGGTCTGGGGCTCGGAGACGCCACAGACATTACGGTGAAGGGTTTGCAGGCGGTGAAGAGCTGCTCCAGAGTTTACCTGGAGGCCTACACATCCATTCTCACCGTGGGCAAAGAGGCGCTGGTGAGTCCGGAGCGCTACGACCCGGAGGATTTGGGCCAGGGCTAAAATGAAAGCTCGTCCCAGGAGAGGAGCTGCTTGTTTTGGCCGTAGGACTGATTCAGAACTAGGAAGAAATGTGTTACTTTTTGCATAAGAACTGGGTTTCGGTACGTGTTTCTTGAAGACATCACACACTGATTTACAATCAGTAATTATAGTAAATCAAAAAGATGAATCCAGTCTGTTTTTTTTAACTACTTATTCAGTCCTGGGTCCTGAATTGGATAATTCAATGGATTTATTTCAACAAATAAATGTAATTTCTTGCTCTCTTCAGACAAACGGTGTAGGATTAGAGATTTCTAATGTCTCTCATAGTAATTTATCTAGGACTTCCTCACATTTTGATCAAATTAATACCACAAGCTCAATGTCCTCATTCTCACCCGTAAATGCTAAAAATCTGGAAGAAATTATTCATCAGTTAAATCTTGCATCTCTTTACTTGATCCCGTCCACAACAAATTGTTCAAATCTGTATCTAACTGTTTTACAAATTATTTAGTACATATTATCAGCAGCTCTCTACAGACTAGCATTTTCCCTGTTTCTATTAAATATACTTTAATTACTCCAATTCTCAAGAATAATAACTTAGACCCATTGGTAATTAATATTTATAGACCATTTTCTAATCTTTCATTCCTTTGAAATTATTTGGAAAATTGTGTTTTACAAACAAATGAATGAATATCTTTGATGCCACAGTCTTTATGATAAGTACCCGTAAGGGTTCAGAAGTGGTCATAGCACAGAAACAGATTTTACGAAAATCACCAAAGACCTGCATGTCTTTGAACTGTGGGAGGAAGCCGGAGTATCTGGAGAGAACCCACGCAAACACAGGGAGAACATGCAAACTCCACACAGAAACACCCCGGCCTGATGGTGGAATTGAACTCAGGACCTTCTTGCTGTGAGGCAACAGTGCACCAAAATCCAGAATCTCTTCTCTTAAATTAAAGTTCAAGCTTTTATCTTTTAATTGATAAGTCACATGTCAAATTGATATTGATAAGTCAAATTGATAAGTCAAACACATGAAACTGGACCAGTTCAGCTTTTGTACTTGCTAGCTCCTCACTCTTCCAGGGCAGCCAGATGCTTCCAGACAGCGGTCGGTGCTTGGACACGTTGGTCCTGATGATGAACTTCAGCTCAGCAAGCCCCTGCTGAATTGTGCTGCAGGAGAGCTGCCAAAAGTGTCCCGACATGATCTGGGTGCTGGTGTTGTGGAGGACAAAGTGCAGAGTGTAGCCGTGGAGACCAAATTTAGGGTCTGAGTCGTCCATGGGGGGCAGGTCCAAAGGTTCGGAGTATGGGCAGACTGGAGATCCCAGCAGACTCTTCTCCACCAGCCTGTGGAAGTGCAGGCTGATCATAATGAAGGCCACGTTACTCTGACCCCTCCAGATGCCGATGACGATGCCCGACGACAGACAAGCAAGCCTGATCTGTCTGTCTTTGCCGATGAAATTATACGGATGAGTCTGCATATCCAGGTTTAAAATCCGAGAGCGCCAGAGCAGCTTCTTCGCTGGCTCCTTCCTGACTATGTACAGCTGGATGCTGCTGATGTGACGGTAGGACAGTAAGTGCCCTGCGCTCCAGCAGACGATCACGGAGGACTCGGAGAAGTACGCTAGGCTCTGCTCCAGCAAGACCTTCTGACCCCAATGAGTGTGCAGCGTCAGCTCCCAGCTCACATTCAGGTTCCTGAGCACCCACTCAGTCTGCCAGGGCAGGCCGGTGTATGGGCTGATGTCTCTCTCTGCAGATGACACCCAACTTTATCAGTCCTTGAAGCCAGATAACACACACCAGTTAGTTAAGGTGCAGGAATGTCTTTAAAACATAAAGACCTGAATGACCTCTAATTTCCTGTTCTGAATTCAGATAAAGCTTAGGTTATTGTACTCGGCCCTAAAAATCTTAGAAATATGTAACCATATGCTTACTCTGGATGGTATTACCTTGGCCTCCAGTAACACTGTGAGGAATCTTGGAGTCATATTTGACAGAGGCATGTCCTTCAGTGCACAACCCAAGGTGCAATCAGAAGGTTGGTGAATCGATCCCCAGTTGCTCCAGTCCATATGTCAAAGTATTCTTGGGCATGATACTGAAGACTGAGTTGCCCTCCGTTTACCATCGGAGTGTGTGTGTATAAGAAAGTGTTTAGGTTTAGATCATAGTTCAGTATGAATGTGCGCGTGTGTGATTGGGTAAATGAGACTTGTAGTAGAAAGCGATTTGAACGCTCCAATTAGTACTTTATAATTACCAGGCCATCTTTCCATCTTTTGCTTAATCAATGCAGGGTCTCAGGAGAGTGATAACTAAATAGAAAATGAACGGCTACTTGAATAGTACCTTTCTGCTCTGAGTATTCTTGTTAAAATATCCTAACAGTATGTTCCTTTGCTTCAGGAGGAGTACTATGGGAAGCAGCTGATCCTGGCAGACAGAGATCTAGTTGAACAAGGAGCTGATCAAATCCTGGAGGATGCAGATGTCACTGATGTGGCATTTCTGGTGGTGGGCGACCCATTTGGGTGAGTCACAATGTTTCTGGAATGTATAAGCAGCAGCAGCTCAAATTGATCCCACAGATCCGAAGTGTGCTATGTCAGCACATGCACTGTAGTGGAGAGCAGCAGAGGCAGATAAAACCACAGAGTTTGTGTCAGAGCAGAGTTTTTACATTTCAGCAGATTTCTGCCCAAAGCCACATTATTCCTCCCAGACATAATAACAGAGTGCTGAGCAGCTTGCCTGCTGACTGGAATATACAAACTCTATAGTCTTGTCCGTGGGAATTTTGGATTCAGTTTTCCATCAAAAAAACGCTGGTTCTTTTTTGGCCCCTGGAAAATATAATGAGGGTCTTTTTCATCACACTGAGGTTTGACCTGTCCGTGACCTCAGCATCTATACATTACTCTGTCATTCAATCTGCCCAACACAAAACTGGGGAAAACTTTCAAGATCTGCAGGCTCTGCTGCTTGTTATCGTCATAGGTTAGTTTACTGTAATAACACTGGGGCAACTCAGTGTCAGCTAGTTTGCTGTTACATAGGCACCAGGTATATAGCAGCTGAATTGATTTTGTGTATTTTATAAGAAAAGACTACCCTTGTCTTATGTGTCCTCCTGCAGAGCCACCACACACAGTGACCTAGTGCTGAGAGCAGTGAATGCTGGGATACCTTACAAAGTCATTCACAATGCCTCCATCATGAATGCAGTGGGCTGCTGTGGTTTGCAGGTAATTTTTTCCTGAACTGAGTCTGTGAAGCACAACTTCCTTACACAGGCTCAAACACATCCTTTTTCTTTTTCTGCAGTTTTTTAAATTTCTTTATATTTTTCCACCTGGTGGCAAGCAACAACAATAATGTAATAATTCCACAGGGGACTAAAGTTCAGAGATGAAACTGATTTGAAAATACAGGAAGAAAAGCTGCTGTTTATGTGTGTGGCCTGATGGTTTCTACTCTGTTCACTGCCTAGGAGTCGATGCTGATAATAGAAGGATTAGAGTCACCGTGACTCCAGACTCAAGTACTCAGTGTTGGGAGTCGTCAGTGCTAGCATTTTGGCTGCTTTTGTTTTTTGGGGGGGGGACGCAGAAGTGACCATATTTAGATGCATGGGTGGAGTGTTGCCAGCTAATGTTTTCACAGTTGTCAATCAAAACACCTGTCCCTAACTTGAAGACATAATGAAACTGAAAAGGGGATTTAAAAAATAAATAAACTGCATTTTATTCACCATCGCTCCTCTGTGCATGTCCAAACTTTCTTACCCTTGTTGCTCAAACCTTTTGTCAAAACTGCTCAACCAGAGCTGGCCAGAGAGTGCCTGGTGGCCAGGCCTTAGCCTGTGGGGCCTGGCCAGGTAAAGCAATGGAAAAAGACTTTCAGTCTACCTCAAAGTGATTCTGGCAAACTGTCAGCCCGATTCAGAAAGGGAAGGTGGTGCTCCACTCACATGCTGTTTAGTGGGGGTGGGGTGTAGCTGACTTCAACTGAGGACATAGTCTTCTGTATTGGAAGCAGAGTCTGGGAATGAGAGAGATGACCTGGCCATCACTAGAAGCAAGGTTAATGAGGCAGTTAAATAATCCTTGGTGGCAGCGCCCCTGGAGTAGATAAGGTTCACCCAGAGTTTCTAAAGGATGTTGTAGGGCTTTCGTGGTTGAAACGCCTCTAAAAAGTTACATGGAGATCTGGGGAGGTTTCTCAGGACTGGCAGACTGGGGTGGTGGTCCCCATCTTTAAGAAGGGGGACCAGAGGGTGTGTTGCAACTACAGAGAGATCACACTCTATTCCTTCGAACATATATTCAATTGAATAGACTTTATTCCATCTGACAAATTAGTTTTACACTATCGAATTAACTGGAATAGATTTTTAGAATATCAACTAATTAAATCTATAGTAAAAATGAAATTTAAGCCTAATCAAGTCTAATTACAAGCACCATCAAGTGTGGCGCAATTCCTTCATCTCAAAACCCCCAAATTTACTGTCTAAAATATACAGGATACTCTCCAAAATAGATGAATCCATATCCCTTTCTATTGTGAAATGGGAGGCAGATCTATCGGTTAGCTTTGACTGGTCTCAGATATGATTAAAAACCCCAATTAATACAATTCAAAATCTTGCATAGAGTGCACTATACAGGTCAACTGATGTCCAGGATGGGCTTTGTGTCATCTAACACCTGCTCACACTGTCAAGGCAATACACCTGGTGTTGGTTACCGGCCTGGTAGCTGCACTGCTCCTGGGTGAGTCCGGGGCGGGCTTGGTGACTTGGGGTTCTGGGGGTGTACCGCCTCCATGCTCGGTTCTGGCTGGGCCCTAGGGGCTTGGGTCCTAGCTGGTGTTTTGCTGGGGTTTTGTGTTACTGCATGCACTGGGGCCTGGCCGTGGCCCTTTGGTGCACTGGTGGAACTGGGGGCCTCTTTAGTTGGCACGGAGGTTTTTACCATCTTTTTGAAGGTGCCTCTCTACTTTTAAGGAGACCGCACTGCAGGCGGGGGGGCTCTACCAGAGGTGGAGGATGGACTCAACTTGGGTGTCTATTGTCTTATGTAGTCTGGGAAATGACTGAATGTTGGGGTGGGTGTAGTTTTACCTCTGCGGTGGGGTTGGATGGGCTGCCCTGGGTTTCATAGGGCTCGGTGGTGCTGCAGCCATGGCCACGAGCTGGATGGACCTGGGCCCCCTGCCCTTGGTGGATTTCGGGGAACAGGGGTGCCTATTGGTATCAGCGAGGGAGCTGACTCCAGGGAGCTCCCCATCCCTAATTACTTTTCTCCTCCCACTCCATCACACCACTAAACCTGGTCCGTCACTGATGTGCCTGCTCTGCTGCTCTGGGGGCCCGGGTGGTCTGCTTGTCTTCACCCCAGAGTGGCAGGGACCATCTCCTGGGTCTGGGGACTGACTGCCCCTCTGGGGATATTGGTGCCTGGACCTGGGAGTATAGGGTGTGAATGGGGAGTGTGAGTGTGTGTATGGCATCCATTTCTGTGTCTCTCTATGTTGGGTGGGTGTGTGCCTGTTTGTCTATGTCTATGAGTCAGGTCAGATCATCTCCTCTCTCTTAGAATATCTCAGGCCCCCCCCAAGTGTGGGGGCCTATATCCCCTCACCACACTCCCTGCCAGTGGCTAGTGCCTCCAATGGCCGGTGAATTGATGGTTCTTGGTGTCCGAGGCTGGGAGCTCGGGTGTGTACTGGCTCGCTTCTGGCGCCCGCTTGCAGGGCTTGGGCCCCTGGCTCTGTCTGGCCCCCACTGGGGGGTGGGATGTCCTTGGGTCTCGAGTCTCTGAGCCTAGAGCTCGGTCTGCTCTGGCATAGCTGGCTGCTTGTGGAGCCTGCTGGCGCATCGTGGCAGCAACCATGGTGCTTCCCCTGGAGGAGTTAAAGTATCTCTGTGTCTTGTTCAATATTGACAAGCAAGGCGTGGATCTGACTGTAAAGTCAAGAATTTGTCATTCTTTCTAAGCCTACTAATGACCATAATTTCCAAAATGAAGTTTGATTTGAAAATAGGAATTAAGCCCATTGAGTCACCAGAAAAGTGTTTACTGATGTGACAGATCAAGCGAGCTAGTTTTTATGCAACTGAAGGAGTTTCTTCCTGCTGGCCATTTAATAAAAATTGTGTGTAAGGCACTTGAACATTAGCTTCACATCCAGACTCAGAAACCACTTCCATTTTTTGTGCACAATCTGTGTTTGTATATATGTGTCATGAGTGCAGCTGCAGCTCATGATGAACCTTTTTTAAACTATGGTTGTCACAGTAACCACCTCTCAATAATGCCATCTCATCAATAACTGAACTGTCAGAGCAGCCAATCACAGAGCAGAACCCAGCTGCAGCTCCTCCTTATGCAAACATGCAAAGATTAGCATTAATGTAAAGACAGCATTTCCAGTGGGAGGTTGTTAATATGCTAATGAGAAAGGACACATGCAAATGAGTTCTATTCCTTCCTCTAGGTGCTATGCACTCACACTCACAACTGGAGTCCTTCAGGGCTTTTCTCTATAGAACAAACAGTATATAGATTTTTTTGATTCTCTAAATGGTGTTTTATTTATAGAGAAGACTAATAATAATCAGCAAAAAGGCATTTATCCAAGAACAGTTTGTCAGAATTTTGCTGTTTAGCACCTTTCATACATGAGCTCCTTTTTGTTAATTTGCATTCAGTCACGTTAGCGCATGCACATTAGGACTCTGTCTCTTTTCTGCATCTTGAGTTGCCAGTGGCAGATGGTGCCCCCTGCTGATTGGTTCTGCTGGAGTTCTCTTCTTGATTTTAAAAAAAGAAAAAAAAAGAGTTCTTCTTCTTTCCCACCACTACCAAGTGCTGTTCATAGGACGACATTTGACTGTTGGGTTTTCTGTCTAAAACTGATTAACCACGCCCTCTGTTACTGAGCATTGGCTAGCATCTTGATGTGTGTTCAGTCAGGTCCAGGGACATTTATACAAAGGTAATGGGTTTTTTTTTTTCAATTTTGCCTCTGTACCCTACCACGGATGATTGTAAACCAAGCAATCAACATGTGACTAATAGTTCTCTAGGCTTTCTAAAGGTCATTTAGAGTGTTTCTTTGGGCATTAGCTGCTTCTTTTTTTGTTTTTTGTTTTAACTATTATTACTATTAATTTTCAGTTCAGTTCTTGTACCTGACCATTTTCCATTTTTTTGTTGTTGTTGTTGTTACGCCACCCAATCATTCAAAAATATAAAGCACTTAAGAGCCAGTGTTGTGTCTACACATAAGAGACAACTTGGCAAAGAACCAATTTTTAATTGCATCCTTAGGAACTTTGTTACTAGCAGCGTGTCGCAAAAGCACATCATTTGCACTCATTTCTTGAATCTAGTTGAATCTACAAAGAAAAAAATGATTTTACAGAAGCAAAATAGCACTGTCGTATAGATGTAATATTTTTGGGAAAGACTGCCATCTTGATGAGGCTGATTGTGCTAAGAAATTATAAAGGGAGGCTTATTTTTCCAAAAGTCTTGGGGATCATCAAGATGTTTTTGGCAAACACAAGCCTTTGTGTCCTTTTTGGTCAGCAGTGGTTTTCTTCTTACAACTCTCCCATGAATGCCATTCTTGCCCAGTCTCATTCTTATTATTGAATCATGAACTCTAACCTTAACTGAGAGAAGTGAGGCCTGCAGTTTTTTAGATGTTGTTCTGGGCTTTTTTGTGAAGGTTTACCACTTTTCTCCATTTGTGGATAATAGGTCTCACTTTGGTTCTCTGGAGTCCAAAAGCCTTATAAATGGCTTTATAATCCTTTTCAGACTGATAGATGTCAATGATTTTATTTATCCTCTATTCTTAAGTTCCCTTTTGTATGATGTTTTACCTTTTGAGACCATCAAGCCTACTGCACTTTGTCAGACAGCTTTTATTTAAATAATTTCTAGATTCAACAAGTCTGGCAGTATTTCAGAATGGGTGAAATTGAGCTCAGCTTTCCAAAAAATGTAGTTAATTGCACTTGATAAATGATTTAACAAAGGGGTCAGGTAAATGGGGAGTTCCACAGGGTTCTGTGCTAAAACCAATTCTATTTATATTATACAGGCAATATTAGAAGAAGGCGGCAAAACATGCATTTCCACAGCTATGCATTCACTACTCAGCTTTATCTATCCATGAAACCAGATGGCACACACCAATTAGTTAAACTGCATTAATGTCTTAAAAATATAAAGACCTGGATGACCTCCAGTTTCCTGCTTATAAAATCAGTGATGTCTAACCAGACACATGCTCTGGGTGGCGTTACTTTGGCCTCCAGTAACAATGTGAGGACTCATGGAGTCATTTTTGACCAGGAAATGTACTTCAGTGTGCATATTAAACAAATATGTAGGACTGCTTTTTTATCTCTAAAATTAAAAACATCCTGTCTTTGAGTGATGCTGAAAAGCTATTTCATACATTTACTACTTCTAGGCTGGTCTATTTGAATCCATTATTATTAGAGATGGCACGATACAACTTTTTTATGTCTGATACCGATATCATAAATTTGGATATCTGCCGATACCAATATGAATCTGATATAGTCTATTTTATAAGCAATAATACTGTTTTTTTTTATATCTTGCTGCATTTTCACACTAAAATTTTAAAAAACACAACTACACTATCTATTACACTTGTATGCAAAAAATACACTGCACCCAAAATATTTCGCAATTCAGCAATTCTGATCTTTTTATTTAAACTTTTAGCAGAACTTTAAGTAATATTCAAAAAGTAATTTAAAATGGAATTTTATGCAGATTTCAAAAACTCTTTGGTTCTGAAAAAGTAAGTGCAATATCAGCACAAAATAATGTTTATATTCAACAACTTAAAAAAAAAAAAATTTGTAGAATGGACCCTTTTATACTTAAAGCTTAACATAAATAGACATCCAGAGTGGAAAGCAGTGCAAATAAATGCGAACACGGCTTCATGACACTCATCTTTTATCAAGATGGATGTCAGTGTAAGCTTTTCTGTTACATTTAACCTGAGACTGACTACACTTTTGTGTAATTTCTATACCTATAACCTATAAAAAAGTGGTTTTTATAAGTTTGGTTTTTTTGGGGGGGGGGGGGGTGAACATCACAA
>VUQG01031769.1:0-15626 GCA_015106755.1 Etia nguti | reverse complement strand
TTGATGGTGGCTGGGATCACGACACGGCAGCACCGCGGAAAAGGGCTGTGTTTTTACCATCAGTGTGACAGCGCGCCGCTTTTGAGGTTTTAAGCCCCAGGGAAACGAGCCCGCCAGCGCTCTGTAGCGGCCGCCACCGCTGGTGATAAGGAAAGGCTGCTCTTCATAGAGGACTCACGCTCGGGGAGACGTTTTCTGGTTGACTCCGGCTCCCAGAAGAGCCTCGGGAACTCTCGTGTCGTCTTTGCATACCTCCACAATGGTATATTATTTAATCTTTAAAAAAAATTTGAGATTTTCCGCGTACCGCCAGAGAGAGCCGAAATACCACTAGTGGTACACGTACCACAGTTTGAGAACCACTGCTGTACCACTTTGCATTTAATTATTCATTATTGTTAATCTCTGGATCCCTTCCACAGTGTTTTTTGTCCTGCCTCTCTTCCATTAACCACAGCTGATCGTGGCAGCTGACTGCCCCTCTCTGTTCCTGGTTCTTCTGCTTTCTTTCTGTTAAAAGGGAGTTTTTCCTTCCCGCTGTTGCCAAGTGCTTGCAAAGGGGTAATTTGATTGTTGGGGTCTGTATCATTGTAGGGTATTTACCTTACAATATAAAGCACCTTGAGGCGACTGCTGTTGTGATTTGGCACTCTATAAATAAAACTGAATTGAATTGTTGCTGGGTTTCAGGTTTGGCCAAACTGAATGTCTTTATCTAAGTGAGTAAATTGGAGTAGTGAAAATATAACAGCAGACATTAGGAAGCTTAGCTGCAAGGGGAAATGGAACTAAAATTTGGTTATCCACATGGTGAAATAAGGGCTGGATGCAACATTCCTTATAGGCTGAGTTGTTGGGTGCTTTACAGTTGGCGTTAAAAATGTGAAAGTAAATGCAAATCCTCTGCTGTGCCAGCTAACATTGTGCAGGCATTTGGCATTTGACATTGAAGACCTGGCAGTAGTAAGTGATAAAGACAGAGGGTGTTAAACTAATGATCCGAGCTCAGATTTTGTCATCAGCAGTCACATTTATATACTTACTGTACTGGATTCATTCAGTAGCACTGGCCTGTAAAATAAATGAATAAAATACTGCATAACTGACAATAATCCATGTGGAATAAGCATATGGTGTCTATATGTGACACGTACAACTTGTATGTGTTCACACAAGTGACTCCAGAGAATGGAATTTATGAAGTTGAACATAATTTCATGAAAAAGTAAACTTCTTTTGATAATATTTTTTCTGTTTTTTAATTGCTGTCAGTCTTTTTGTGTCTCTTTCGTGTGTTGCAGTGTTATTTATTTTGCATTCCTTTTGCGTTCTGCATTCTTCCTCAGAGTCCATCTGTTTAACTCCCACACATAAACTAATCTCAGATGCTGAGACCACAAAAAGTAAGAAAAAGTAGGATGTAAATTGCCTGAAAACAAAACATTTTTCTTACAAGTTGTTGTTTTTATAAAAAATACCATTGCAGTTTTCAGACTTTACATCACTAGACTCGGACCCTATGCGCCGAAGCCTGGCACCATACAAATGACACACGTCACATGTTTCTCCTGTAAGGTTGGGGCCAGAATATAGGCATAGTCTTCTAAGAGCTCTCGCTGTTGGGTTTATCTCTTTACACACGTCCAATCTGGAAGACTTTTTTTTCACATGCTCTTAGAGCGACCTCTGTTTTATGTTTTATGACCTGAGTTGTTCCTCCGATGAGCCACATTTTTCATCTGTTTCTTTTTCATATAAACTACATCCTATATTCTCTAGTAGCTGTTGCTGTTGGAGTAGGAGCTAATGCACTAATGTAATACCAAGTTGTTCAACCAAATACAGCCCATTATTGTGAATCCTAATAAGACATAAAGGAACAGACTATACTTTGGTCAATTATTATGTCAAATCTTGTTTGAAAAGAAAGAAAAATCACCCTTGAATGTTGCCACATTTTTAAGGAAAATGCATGCATTTGTGGGTTGAGTATGTGGGTTTTGCCCATTACCAAATCTTTTTTTTCCCCCAGTTGTCATGTTGGAGGATAGAGTTCGGTCACAGACTGTGAAGATACAGGATTGCCACTGGTTGCAGAATCTCATCTCTGTCTCTGTGCATTAAGATTGCCTCCAGTGATGACAAGTCTTGTTTTTCCAGTGAAGGAGATACTGCCTCACAACAGCTTCCACCAAAGCTATCGATGAAGCAATCAGCATAACGCTCTCCGCGTCTTCTTCACACTTTGACGCTTTGATCCAACTGCCGTGAGCAGAGTCTGGACTCACTGCTAAATGGTGCTAATCAGGCACCTGATTGGCAGCGCCGGGTTTCCCAGAAGCTCAAAAGAAAAGTTAATAGCAAAAAAAAAGGTTTTTTTCATTGGCAGAGAAGATTTATTTTTCATGTTCAACTTTGTTGCTCAACCCACAAATGCATTTTCCTTATAAATGTGGCACCATTCAAGGGGAAATAAACAGGCTTTCCTGGGGAATAAGATTTATTACCAAGAAGAATTGTTACAAAGAAGCAACACAAATTTTCTTATTTTTTCTGCCAAATTTAGATATGGAAAATTGTTCATCTTTGTATATACATATATTCATATTTTCTGCATACAGACATGTATGTAGGTATGCAGGCTATTGCCTTGCAAGTCACTGTTGCACAAAAAGATTAAAATGCAAAAAGAAATGTCATGAACTGGCCGTGTGAAGCAGGCTGATAGGACCCAAAAGCAGACTCACGGCTTTATAGCTGGTGTGCAGGTGATACAAAAAGAAACTAAACTAAGCTGGAATTCTGGAACCTAACATAAAGGGAAACACACAGCCATCAATGAGGGAGAACGCGACACTGGACTGAGGGAAACAGAGGCTCAAATACACAGGGAATGACGAGGGAACAGAAAACACATGGGGGACACAGCTGAGACGAATTGGACACAATGAGACGGGGAGGAAAGCAAAACTGAAAACACTAACTCAGGACACAGACGGTCAAAGTAAAACAGGAAACATGGTGAGACATAGACTGTGAGAACTGGACATGGAACACGCAGACATGAAACACGAATGACTGGGGAGACGGTGGAACACAAGAGGGAGACGGGCAAGAGGAATAAAACACAGACACCACTAAGAGGACAAGGGAGAGCGAGAGGGGAACACAAGGACGAGGGAAAGAGCGAGGGAACCCGAGGGAGTACGAGAGTGAGAGAGAGAGACCTGACATGCTGAGAAACATGGACACACAAGATAGGCAGGGGGAAACATGGAATGACACACAAGGAGGGAAACAAGACAAAAGGACTCACACAAACACCCATAAACACAGACGCACGGGGAGGAACACAGAGGACAAAGACACAAGGGGAGCCTAAATGTACAAAAGCTAACATAGAATAAACTCAGGATTACCCAATGAACCTAAAATAATACAAAATGTCACCAAAACACAAGAACTCAAAAACACTGGGTCAAAAGGACCCAGAACCATGACAGGAAAAAATGACAAAAACAGAACAGGCAAAAGTCAAGTTATTAAGCTGAGTTAATACTAACTTATAAAACTTATATCACAAAATGTTTAAGAGAAATAGTGACATAAGAAATTGATGTGATGAATATCTCAGGAAAGTAAGGTTAAGGTATCAGTATTCATTTGTAGCACCATATTCAATATTACGTCCATGGTAATATCTTATGCCCAGCTGAGAAGGCATCCACTCTAAGTAGATAGCTGTCATGTGCGTTCATGGATAATCACAGCACACGATAGGTATTGCCTTATGAACAGAGCCATTTCTCCCTTCCTGACTTTGTACCACACCTTACCTAGTCTGGAAATTGACTTCAGGTCCGCTGTGCAGAATATACACTGTTCTCTGATGAAAGTCAGGTCTTTGTGAGATCATGTTAGGAGGCTCTTGGCTTGCAGCTGCCCAACTGAATGGGCACTGCCCAGTTGGGTGATTTACGCCCTTGGTGTCATGTTGTCAAGCGTTAACACTTCCAGAACCGTGGACAGCTCCAGCCAGTTGAAAGGAACGATCGAAGGTTCCACCATTCCTTCCCAACCGAAGAAACAAGAGACATGGGATATTTTCATATGCCAGGACTGACTGTAATTATGGAGTATTAATCAGCATGCATCTTTTATTTTGAGGTTCTAGTGCAGGATTCAGATTTCATAACACAGTCAGAATAAAGAACATTCACAGCTATCTCTGAATTTTCTTCAAGTGGAGGAGCCTTAAGGGAACAACCATGTGAAGCACAGACATCACGCTCAGCAGATGCATCTCAGCAGGAACCTTTTTCTTTTCTTTTTTTTTTTTTAAAGCCAGTCAGAGATCGAGATGGCTCAGCTACCTCTATCTCAGGGTCTTTTTATGGTTCTTCCTATTGCCATTGAGGCACTCTGAAGCCTGACAGCGAAAATGAGAGAAATTGTGTCATCACAGAGCAGATTTAAAACCCTGTTCTATTTCCTTGTTGACTCTGGTGAAAAACAGGTGCAGGGATACCAACTTAGTTTTTTAGGAAAGGTGCCTCCAAGACACAACAGATGATGCTTTGTTGGGGACTCGTGGTTATAGCAGGTGCAGGATTTTCTATGGGCATTGCGAGTGGCGGACATATGGCTAGCAGATTTGTTTATTGAGGAAAAGAACTGTTGATGAAGTTATAAACTTATTATAAAGTTCTACTGCTCCCCACATGGAATTGGGAGAACCAGGAAAATAACCCAAGAACAACAGAGCTGACGCTTCTGGCTTTCGCCTGCCATGGACCACTTTCCTTGTGATGTACAGAAACTCAGTGTTGAAGGAGTCCAGCAGAGCAATGTAACTATACTACAATGCTAAGTTGCTCTTGTATATCCTCGCTATGAAGGTTTGCAGTTACCAAAGTGGTTGCTACATAGACAAGTGAGAACAGAACTGGCCTATAGAATGAATGAGGAATAAGGTCTGACAAGAGGATGTAGCTCCTCTACCAGAGGACTGGTATACGTTATGCGCATTACTTTATTTTGTTATCTTTTTGTCTTCACTTGTTGACTGCTTGATAAATGAAGAAAAAAAATTTGTGTTCATACTCTTGAGCTGGGCCTAAGTGGGCCACAATGATGAACTTTATTAATAGGATAAGTGAAACGGTGACAGCTTTTAGCTGCAGCCTATACAAATTAGAACAAGAACAACACATTCTCTGACACTGTCTAAACAAAAATATAGTATTTATAGGTTTTTTAGGTTTAAAAAGAGTGTGTTGTTTCAGGGCAGATGAATCAGTTGGTTTGCCTCCATGCCCGGGGATCAAAAAAGGAAAAATCAGAAGCTCGGAGCACATAAGTAGCTCTTGCTGTCTTGATGATAAAGCAAAACCTTGCTGCAGGGTGTATGGGTCAGCCTTAATGTTCGGAGACTGGTTTTGTTTTTTTCTCACAAAAAGAACCTAACTATTGATAATCACAGCAAGCCTAAGGGTCTTCTTGCAGTATTTCCCTCTTCTTCTAACTGGTGTTAATGCTTTGCGTGTCATGTTTTCCAATGAAGCACTGCATTTCAGTTGGAAACTTATAATAAAAAAAAAAGGTGTTGTTTTTCTCTTATACAAGGAGTGAAACTTTTAGGAAAGAAGGAAAGGAAAGGAATTTTTATTCCTTATAAATATATCTGTGAAATATATATTTGCTGACTCAAGTACACATGCAAACCTCTTGCTTTTGTGCTTTTTTGTTAGGGGGAAATGTATAACAATACAACCTTTTTAAAGGTTTAATTGAATTTTAATTAAACCTCATTTGGCCCATCCTTCTCAGTCCTAGACTGAGAGTGTGTGCAAACATAAACACACACAGAGAGATCACGCTGACCAGATATATTATGTAAGTTTGGCAGTAGCTCATACTTCATATCAGCTCAATTTGTGGCCCATTCTACAGTCATCTCTTTGAAGCGTGAGTGGTAAAGTGCCGTAGCTGTGGCGGTAATTTGCCCACCCATGCTGCTGTGTGTTCAACTGTGAGGCTTTTACGTATAAATGATGCTGTGTTAGTTGACAGTCTGGCTGATGGGATGGAGCGGAGCTGTCATAACTCTTCTTTACCAGCACATCGTGAACCTTGGCAAACAGCTGACCTCTAAGGCCCTTCCTGACTGTTAGAGCATACTCTTTGTGTGTGGTGTGCACGGGTTGTGCTGTGTTGAAGGCGGCATCATTATGAATACGGAAAGAAAGTGTAGCGGTGGTCTGGTCGTTGTCATTCAAATTGCCTATTAAAGAACAGCTGATAAATGATGACTCCGAGTAAAATAATGAACTATTGAAGGAGATGACTGCTCCCCTCAAAGGTGAAAACAAAACGGAAATTTGACATGTTATCATCAGCTAAATGGAAACAAGTTAATTAGAGTTAGAAGCAGGCTAAACTTATTTTCCTGTATCTTTCATTTTCAGTTAAAGATGTGCAGACCTGTGTTGACAGCATTTTTCACTACTAGTTACTGTACAAAATAATTACATGGTTAAAGCTGTCTATTGAATTCTATCCCGTCTCTTATAATTCAGCTTCTTCAGGAATCTCCAGGCGTGTATCTCATCACTCAGCAATGCCACACACTTTGGCTCCCCTCCAG
The DNA here is from genome assembly GCA_015106755.1 of Etia nguti. Lineage (NCBI taxonomy): Eukaryota > Metazoa > Chordata > Actinopteri > Cichliformes > Cichlidae > Etia > Etia nguti. The sequence continues at coordinate 8,980 of VUQG01031769.1, read as the reverse complement.
TGACTACAGTTCTACCACTGCAACCACCCTGACTTAACTTTCACATACATCAACCCGCAATCAGAACTTGGCTGAGCCACACAATGTGTGGAATTACACAGCAGTTCCCTGTGATAAGTACTCTAAGCCTTAGTGATGCAGATTTCTGATTGAAATATGTACTGTTCAGTACAGAACAAGAACTGCAGAGTAAGGTTGAGCTGTATGCTTCAGCCTAAGACCCTTCTTGTGTTCCATTTTTGATTTTTGCATCCTTTAGTGCCCAAAGAATTGTGTGGTTTTGTAGGTGTCTTATGGCTGTCCCCGTTTTTTTTTTTTTTTTTTTTTTTTTTTTTTTATTCTGCATTTTAAGTAAATTTGAAAATTCATGGATAACAATTCGTGGATAATTCATGGCCTAGAAATCATATTTTAGTGCCAAAAATATAATTTCAGTTAAAGGGCTTGCACATACTAGTGGATTAACCATTACAGAAACATAAAAAAAGATTTTAGTAATTACCAACAATTTGTTAATTTAGGGCAGCTGTACCATAAACCATCCATTGTGTGTTGGTGTAATAAATTTCTTAAGCACTGTAGGTGTTTCCACCACAAAGTAAACAAACCGTAATCCATAATTCAAACCGTGTCTTTTGTCCTATAGATGGCCCAAAATGGCTAATAAAAGAAAAATCCAGGCCTTAAAAAGTTTCTGTTTCCTCCCAACACCACTGGATGAAATGGATAAATCATTTAGTGTTGATTCGGTTTAAAAAGAAAGTTAAAAAAAAAACAAAAAAAACAAACCAACAAAAAACCAGTAGCTCTTCAAAAGAGTTGCTAGAAGCCTCAGCACTTCATTACTTATGAACACTGATGTTTGTAATATATTATTTATTCAGCAAACTCATTTCAAGTGCAGCACTGTTTACAGTAGTTCTCTACAAGCTGTTCAAAAGTATAAAGACATGCTTCAGGCTAGAAAGAGCATTTCATCACATCATGCAAGTTTTCCCTCTACATTAACGAGTCATTCAGAAACAACGAGCTTTAGTGAGCTAGCGCTGGGCATACCTGGCATCCTGAATTACACTGGATACAAACAGTATATGCTGTGATACTCCTCAGAGGGAAATATTACTTCCATATGGCTTTATTGTTAGTTGAAGTTCTGTATATACTTTCCACTATGATCTCTTTATAAAATTGACTGTATATTATTGGCTTATAAGGTTATAATGAAAAATTATAACAATACTGATCCAACTCACAACAGAAGTTCACACACTAATGGTTGTTTTTTATATACAGCTGAATGAATATTACTGTGAAGGAGAAGAGTTCTCCTCCTTGTGGCCAAATGATACCACAGATTTCTTTTGTTTTATTCCTTTTAACACAGATTTAATATATTTACTGTGCCCCATTAGACTTCTTGATCATTTCATTGATCATTACAGGTAGTACCCATTTCTAGTAGGATTTGTGGTGGTGCCGCATTGTGAGTGAAAAGCGAACCACCCTTGAACCCTGAAAACTCAGGCTTAAACCTGATGTTAACTTGTTAATCTTGGCTCGTAGTAGGCCACAAGCTAAGAAAACTGAAAACGTGTTTGCACAAAAATTACAAAGACAAGACGTTCTTTTATTTTTCATTTACTTTCAGTCCATTAATTTTTTCGTTTGTTAAGCCACTTAATACTGACCTGTGACCTGTCAAGCAAAAAAGGCCCCTAGCTCAAGGGATAAACCAGCATTGTGTTCACTCATAATGAACAAAAGCGGTTTGAATGGTCTTCAAGAAGCCTGAAGAACCATTAATAAACAATTAGTTAAAGTGATCATACCAAACATGGATTTTCAAGCTTATTTTGAGTTTTTCAAGCTATGCTTTTTGCTTAACTTTCGTATTACACACTGTATTTCTATTTATATTTGGACGTTTCATTAAATTGCAGCAGCTATTTCCTATTTTGCTTGCAAAAGTTGAAAAAATTAAGGATGAATCAATGCTTTTTACAGTGTTGTACAATATATGGATATTACCTAACTCTTGAACACTGATAACTCATGAAATAATACCAAATAAAGCTGCACCTTATGCACATCAACAGCCAAAGGATAGCATTTAAAACTCTGCCATATTGAGTGCTCTAATTACAGAGCCAGCACTACTCTCGACTACACAAATAACCCTCATGATGTAAATCCTTGCAAAGATACGCATGGGGACTTTTACATAGAGGAAGATGTTGCTACATGAAATGTCAGATCACAGTAAAGGGGATGTTCCTGGTGAAAAATAGACTGACCAACTAGTCTAAAACTAAGAAACACTCAGATATCAAGTCAAATTTCAGAACCATTTAATTTAAAAAAAAAAAAAAGCATTTTAAACCATTAATTATATTCTTCAATAATGAATCATGCCGCTTAACTGTGCGGCACCTCACATCATGCATGTTATACTCCAAACAGACAACAAAGAAGAAAAACACTTAACACAAACCAATGTTAAGTGTGACATGAAAACGTGTTACTACAAACGTTGTTCAGCTATATCTAAAATAACATGTTAACGAAAAATTAACATCCAAAAAACGAATGTGACTGCAAAGTGTGGCACATCGTGTTCGAAAGGATAAAACATCCAGCCATTTTCTTCCATTAATCTGAAGTCAGGTCGTGGGGGCGGCAGCGGGGAAGCCCAGGCCTCCCTCTTGCCAGCCGCCTCCTCCAGCTTATCCAGGGAAACATCGAGCCATTCCCAGGCCAGGCGATAGATATGTTCTCTCCAGTGGGTGGTTGGAATAAATATTGTCTAAAGCGAAGGTTAATCAATCAATAAAAAAAATTATTATGGATTTCAAAATCCTTTTTGGTTTTCATATGTACCTGTTTTCAGTGATATCAATTTTAATAGCAGGAAAGTAGGCATATAGTTCTGTTCTGTCTCTCTTTTTTGCCATACTTCTAAATAACCTGTATTTGACAACAGCTATTTAACTATGAAAAAATTCTGGAGGCGCCCCTGCCTACTGCTAAGGGAAAGTCCACATTTCAGAGAAAGCTCATTTCTGCTGCTTGTATCCACAGTCTCATTTTTTCACCTTTAAAAGAACTAGTAATAATAGCATTAATAAAAAGATCAGGCTGAGATTAAGAGATTTATGTCATTTCTCACCAACGATGCTCCATCTAGTGGCACCAGACTTTAATTAAAATGTAAAACAGTTAGATTAAACGACTAGTACGTCTGCTACCGTAAAGATATTTAGCGATATGTTTTTAGAAATTAAACTAGTAAAGTGCTTATATTTAAAACAGTTAGTGAATAATATTAATAGCCTTTATCCATAGAGTTCCTTTCCATTCCTGCTTTGCTGAACCTGATACAAATATGACAAGTTCATTCGTGTGCATTTTTTAATCACAGTATAAACCAAATTAAGACAGAAACCACAGCTTTCTTACAAAGAAATCATCTGAATTATTAACTTCAACTGTCTTCCTCGCAATGGCCTCCAATAATAGTGAACAATCATGGAAAGACAGCAAAAAAAAAAATTCCCTGTTTGCCTGTCATCACTCAACACTCCCCCAACCAACTCTCCTTCTGTTGCCTTTCTCTCCGCTCTCAATCGCCTGGCGGCAATGTGACTCCCTCTGCTGTACTCAAGTGTCACTGTGATGTGGCTCGTTGTAACCATGAAGAGATACCTGATAAAAGAAAGAGAGAGAGTGGAGGGGAGAGAAAAAAAAGCATCATTGCTTGCCTCTCATGGTACAGCTGCTGGAACAGAACGAGGCAAAGCTGGCGGTGGATACGGTCGCATTGTAATTACCTCTAATTGCCTCGTCTAAAAACAGACACATATCACACAGCCGCACATGGGCAGATAGATTCATACTCCACAGCATGTAATCATGCTGCAAACATCATAATAGGTTTTTGGTATGAAAATGCCATAATGATAGAGTCCTAACAATTTTTTTTTTTTACACCCCTTCCCCCCATATTCTGTTCCCCTGATGCCCCTCCACCCTGCATTCACCTTCATCACTTAGGTCCATTGTAAGACGTGTCTGTACGCCGTGATTTCATATTGAGGTGGGTACAATGTGAAATAATTGTGTCGCTCCCGATGTGTGTTTGCATGAAGGGGAGGGCAAACAAATCGCCTCAGAGGAAGAAAGAAAAAAATAATAGAAACGCACAAGAGACCCTCGTGTGTGTGTGTGTCTGCAATCATCTTTTTTTTGCTCCCTCTTTCTCCCTTCTTATTCCTATTCCTATCACTTACACAAACACACTTAGGCGAACGCGGCATGAAAGAAAAAATACACTGATGAGAACTCGAGTACACACTTGTAGGATGTAGGAGCGCATGTACACAGTCGAGCACACTCTGCCACTTTCTCTGGTAAATCAGCCCGGTTGGACGTGTTAATACTACTCTGCCTTCAGCGCATTAGAACTTCCTCCAGGCTATGGACTGCACTGCTGGCTGTACTGACTTTATTTACCATTAACGCTTCTGTTACTGATGCAGTAACACTGCATCCACTGGATTTTCCCTGGAGTGAGAAATCCATTATCCCACTAATAATTTGAGAACATGCTCTGTGTCCATCTGTCTGTTTGTTCTTCATCTATCTCTGCAACTGTTTATGCGATTTGTTTCAGACTTGCTAATATGTTCCATAGGACTGGAGAAAAGGCACTGCTGAGCCTGTGGGGTTTTTTGAATGAGTACTTCTCGTGTTTTGGCTAAACCAGAGACAATATAAAAGATCAAGATAGCTTTTGAGTCTGAACCAGAATTCTTTTTAACAGGTTACCAGTGAGCAAAACCTGTGGTTTCAAAAAGACTTTGGGTGCTATGGAAGTTTATGGGGTTGACATCAGTAAACACTCTCAGTAAAACATGGTCCTCAGCCAGAAAAGGGTGGAGTGCCCACTCTGGATCTGGGACAAGTTGTTGTCCCCAGTGTAGGATCTTAAGTATCTCATGGTCTTCTATATAGTGAAGGGAGCAAGGGAATGACAGATGGATTGGCTCCACGGCTGCAGTGATGCAGATGTTTCACCAGTGAAGAGAAGTGAATCTGATGATTTTACAGGTCGATCTGCATCCCTATCCCCAACTTTGGTCTCGAGCTCTGGGTGGTCACTGAAAGAATAAGATTCTGGAAACAAGTGGCAGGAATGAACTTTTCTCCAAAGGCTGGCTGCCCTCTCCCTTAGAGATAAGGTGAAGAGTTCAGTCATTAAAGAGGCGCTTTGAGTAGAGCGGCTACTCCTCCACATCAAAAGGAGGCAGTTGAGGAGGCTGAGGAGCTATGTGAGTATGATGCCTATTGGGCACCTCCTAGGTGAGATGTTCTGGGCATGTCCTACTGAAGCCCCGGATTAAACACGCTGGAGAGATTATATGTGTTGGATGGCCTGGGAACCCCTCAGAGTGCACATGGATAAACTGAAGGAGGTGGCTGGGGAGAGGGAGGTCTGGGCTTCTGTGCTTAGGCTGCTGTCTACATAGCCTGGCTGGTTAAAGGAAGAAAACAGCTGGATGAACGGGTGGTTAGATGTTTCTAAAAGGTCTATCGAGGTTGTGCTTAGTAAGTCTTTAGCCAATGAATGCGCAGTTTCACAGTTAGGTTGTCACATATGATTTCAAAATTACAAAATATCGATAGATGAAACACTTTTCATATTTTGGCTGAAAGTTGTTCTCCTTGAGAGTGACTGGTGCCTGCCCCAATTTTGTGAATGGAGCAGCACTGATTTCTTGAGAAAGCTGCATCAACAACATGCATAATCACATCACATTCAGTGAATGTATCCTCGCAGCCGTCCTCCTTCTCAGAACACCAACTTAATAACTGCCTGCATGTGGTGCATTTATGGGTAATCTGGAAATTGTTGCCACAAAACAGGGGTTATATTTTCCCTGAATGCATGCATTCTTTAAAATAAAAGAAGCCCGTACTATACATGTTATGCAAAAGTCCTTAAAGACGAAAATTAATATAGATGGAAACACATGAACAATCCAGAAGATGCATCCAAGCATAGACTGAGACTATAGAAAAGACAAGCACACACTTTGACACACATGTACCTTGCAAGTGGGATCAAACCAAGGAAATCAGACCAGAGTTTTGAAGTCATTTTAGCCTAAGGCTGTTTCCCTGGCAACCTTGTTTGTGTGGTAGAAGACTCCTGCCAAGGATCCAGAAACTGGGTGGAGAATCACTCAGAGCTAAATCAATGGAATGTCTATGGCGGTGCATTAAAACAACAGAATTACGGGAAAACATTTCTGGTGATTCAGTGTGTAAAATGAGCGCTATGAATCAGGGAAATAATTGGGATCTTGATGGCAGTGTGGAGAATGAATCATTTTCAAAATACCATTTTATTTTATGCTTTACATTGAAACCAAAAGAACATGAGCTCCTCTGCGAGTGGCAGAAGCTGATACACTCAAAACTGAAGTTGCTGTTGGGAATAAACAAGGATGTTTTGATGGCTTCCTGATAGGCTGACATTACGAAGATGGGACTTTTTTTTCCTCAGGAAGTAGCATCTCAGTACATTCAAAGTTTCATAAATTTTAATTGATATTTCTTCAGTTTGTCTCGTTTCTGGTGAAAAGAGCGCTCATTACCGAGCTGTTTCTGTGCTGCTTTTCCCAGAGATCATATGTCAGTCAAACAGTGGGTGTAGGACCAAAGCTGGCAGCAGAGTGAAAATTTTAAATGCTAGATGGCAGCTCAGTGAGGCTGTTTTTCTTTTTTTTAACTTTATGGCATAATACACTGTTTCAGAATTGTTTAAATACTGATTTGGATAAATGTTTCATTACGAAGAAGGCAGGCAAATATGATTAAAGCTAAAGAAAAACATGATCTTCGGGTTAATTACTCATTAAAGCAAGTAGCAGAAGTCACTTTGTTACTATTTCACAGCAAAAGACTGGAATAAACATAATTATAAAGGCATGTATTCAGGCGCACAGCTGTTCTGTCAGGTCTGCGGCTCAACAAAGAATGCACGACAAAACAGAGAAAAACGGAATAACTGAAAATGAATGGAAATAAACAACCTAGTTCAATTAATATATGCTGTCTGATAAAACAAAAGCACTACCAGATGCATAATGGATGTTATTCCACAGCTGGCAGGCTTTCTGCTGCAAAATGAATACTGGCCTGAAATTAACCCTAATCCTATCGACTGGGGTACCCGCAGACCCCAGAGGTGCATGTTTTGTTGTATCTCACTCGTGACCATGTCAGTGGATTTGTTCCTAATGACCTCGCACCACTGTTTTCTGTTTCTGTTTTAATAAGAGCACATATTGGGGTGCTGGGGGACCCCAGTCAAAAGAATCCAATTTCACCTGTGCTATTTCATTAGATGGAACTGTTTGTTATGGCTCCTGTTTTACGGGATCATAATCTATCAAGGGGGTGGGAACAGTCCACCATTCATTTTGAAGACGACTGACACAAACACACCGAGCATGGCATTAGCCAAATAGCGTTATCGCCAAAAAGTAATTTTGTGTAAACAGCACTGAAATGATCTAAACATTGTAATAACATTTCTACATTTCAGTTATATTTCACTAAAGATATGTTGTCTTTTTTGGCACATTAATTAAGTACATGAAGATGACCATACAATATCATTATATAACCATTTGACATACTGCTGATTTTGCCTTTAAAATCACAGCTATTGTCAATACACATTAAGTTGTTTTGGGGGGTCAAAATCACCTCAGAGGGTTTCAGCACTTAAATATAAAAAATAGTCAAAAATCCTTTTCATGTTAAACATTTTGTTGGAATGATTCACAGATACAGACACTGATAAACAGAGTAAACACAAGTTTTTAAATGATGGTTTCGTTCATTAAGGAAAAAACATGATGTCCAAACCTTCCTGATCATACATGGAAAGGTCCTGAATTAACTGTGGTTAACTAAATTTCTTTGGAAAGTTGAGTTCAGAAAGTTCAGTTTCACTAGGCACACCCAGGGGGGAAATATACCAACCCAAACCTACATGCCTACATCTGATGAATAATATGGCTTGCTTTGAGGTTAACTGTACTAAAAGGCTGTCCAATTTTGGCGTAAGAAATTTCAGGATTTTATTCCATATTTGATGTATTTATATTCATCCAAAAAATCAAGATGGTGAAAGCTATAAAGCTGAAGACATAAATATGGCTTATACTTTGACAATATATGCATGTCATTAGCTCAAATTTGCCTCAGCCTATCATGTTTAAAAGTCATATGCAATATATATACAGTTAGGTCCATACATTTTGACTGTATACATTACAACAATGAATTTTAAACGAAACAACTTGCATGCAGTTGAATTGCAGACTTTCAGCTTTAACACAGTAGGTTGAACAAAAAGAATGCATGACAACGTGAGAAACTAAAACATTTTTATCACAATGCCTTCATTCCAGGGGCTCAAAGGTAATTGGACAATTTAAATAACTGAAAATAAAATGTTCATTTCTAATACTTGGTTAAAAACTTTTTGCTGGCAATGACAGCCGTAATTCTTGAACTCATGGACATCACCAGATGCTGGGTTTCCTCCCTTTTAATCCTCTGTCAGGCCTTTACTGCAGCGGCTTTCAGTTGTTGCTTGTTTGTGGGCCGTTCTGTCCGAAGTTTAGTCTTCAGCAAGTGAAATGCATGCTCAGTTGGGTTAAGATCAGGTGACTAACTTCGTTCATGAATATTTTACTTCTTTGCTATAATAAACTCCTGGGTTGCATTGGCTGCATGTTTTCGGTCATTGGACAATGAAAAGCCACCTAATCAGAATGGACCCATTCAGTTTTACTGCATTTAGCTGGATTTGAGCAGACAGTATCTCTCTGAACACCTCAGAATTCATTCAGCTGCTTCTGTCCTGTGTCATATCATCAGTAAACACTAGTGTCCCAGTGCCACT
>VUQG01031764.1:0-14119 GCA_015106755.1 Etia nguti | reverse complement strand
ACAGGGTGGGGGGGGGGGGGGGGGGGGTCCAAACTCCTCTTCACACAGGCAGTGACTCACAATAATCCAAAATCCACTCCAGTCCAAGCTCACTCAGCCTTATCCACTCAGGGTTCATGAAGAAGAGAAGTGGGCAAGGGAAGTCTATAAGCAAGGAAAAAGCCGAGCATGAGCACTGGGCAAGCTGGGTTACACTGACACAGGTTAGCACAACAATCCAACAAAGAACCAGACTCCACCGAGAACTTAAGTAGAGCAGGAGTAATCAACAGCAATGGATGGCATGTGAGTAATTATCAGTGATGGAAGACAGGTGAGTAGAGCTGTACAGGTGAGTACTGAGGCAGGCACCAGAGCCAGACTCCACCCTGGTGGTGAGAAGTGAAGAAAAAACAACAACAGACAATCCAGGAAAGCCTGGGACCATGACAGTGAGCTGTTCTTTTGTTCTTGGTTTCAGTGTTATTTTGTTCATTACTCAGACTGTCACTCCTTACACAACAACTATTGTTACTTGTGTGCTGCTCCTACTGCAAACGTCTGCCATGAGCTGGAATTACAGCTAATAGTTTATCACAGACTGTAATGACAGACATGAGATTATAATAGCTCATATGTAGCGCTAATATGAAAAGCTGTTAAAGTGATACTGTGCACCAATATGTACTTGTTTTGAACAATGTGGATGTAACCTTCGTGTTTATGAATCGGCCTCATTTTTATTGTATCTAAGAGGCAATTCCTTTTTGTTTAAGTTAAATGTGACCATACTTGGATTAGAATAGAATAGAATAGAATAGAATGATCCTTTAATTGTCCCACAAGGGGAAATTTGGGTGTAACAGCAGCAAGAAAGACACATATACAAACAAACAGAACACAGAACAGAAACATACACAATTTTTTACATATTTACATATTTACATCACAATTACATCCATTAGAGAATGGAGCTCTAAGTTACCAGCTAAGGCAGGGGTGGGCAACTCCAGGCCTCGAGGGCCAGTGTCCTGCAGGTTTTAGATGTGTCCTTGATCCATCACAGCTGATTTAAATGGCTAAATGACTTCCTCAACATGTCTTGAAGTTCTCCACAGTGACCTGCTAATTAGTGCCAAGAAACCTTCAATTAAAATACTAGAACCTCCGGCAACAAAACTGAAGCACAAATATCTTGAACCATTTATTACTGAAATAACTGTAGTGCATTTTTTTTTACAGTGCGCACACAAAGCCATGTTTTTACAATTTTTTTTCCAAACTTCCTGAAGTCATTGTACGGCACTCTCCAGTGACACAGCATTTGAAAAATACAGTAGAAATATAAGGTATGCAAAATATATAAAAAATAAAATAAAAGAATCTGAGCTTCAACAAGCTACGTACATATTTCTACATTTTTTGCTATTTAAAAAGAATATAGAAGAAAAAATGAATATCTAGAAAATATATATAAAAATACGATACTCTTCCCTTCGAAATAAATACTGCCCAGAGAGTGAGCTGTCTTGGCGGAGGTTTGCTTCTTGTAGTTTCCAGTTTAGTTTGAGTAAACTATAATAACTTTGGTGCACAATATGAAAGACTTACACCACTTGCAGATACCATATGGTGTTTTTAAACAGACAGACATCACACTTTCTTGTTAAATGTAGTTCCAAAGATTTAATATGTTCACATGACAAGTCTGGAAACCCATATGCTATTCGCCTGACCTTTCTGTGTAGTTAATAGTTATGGGCTAAAACTTCCTGTTTCAGCCACTAGGCATGGCTTTTGTATGCAGATAAATTAAAAAAGCTACTAATTGAAATAAAGATCTATATCATTCTGAGTGTAATGGATGATATGCATTAGACTTTTGAGGAACTGTTTACCTTCTCAACCCTGTCATGTGGGCTCGGACACTAGCAATCACACCACAAGCAGATCTTTTGTTCCCTACCACCAAATTTTGTACATTTAATCACAACTATCTGCTTGTAGACTATACTTTTTTTTAGACACAAATATTAAGAAGGCACCTGTTAGTATTTCTACAGCACTTTGTTTATGGTGTACAAAAAGAACAGGGCGTGTTTTTTTTATGGGGAAATACATGCTACACATTTTTTCAGTTTTTCCTAGTGAAGCTATTTCTTTCCAGTATGTGTCTTTGTATCCTTTCCTGTTTCTGGAGTGACATATAAAACCCTGCTAAAGTTTAAAGTGCGTAACAACTGTCATCTTTAAACGGGGAACTGTCCAGACTGAAGAAGAGGCAGTTTAAGATTCTCAATCTATAAACACGCTCATGAAAAAGAAAGGTGTGTCAGGAAAAACACAAAAACCAGACTGTGTGCCGGAGGTGTCAGCAGAGCATTTGTCTGGTTCACTGTGCATGAAGCCCAAATAAAAACTGTCACCAACTTAAAAGTGTAATCTTTTAAAACAACACTTTATGCCACTTGATCCTAGCTAGATCAGGAAAGAAAGAATTTGTGCAGAGCTGATGAGAGTATCTCTCAGACAGAGACCCGAGGCTGTGACTCAACCGTGAGAATGTGACTCACAACACCTGAGAAATGTTTTCTCCCTCTCTGGTTTCTGTTAGATACCTGCTGATGATGTCATCGCATCGCAGTGTTTCACAATTCATAACAAGGAAAAACATCTGCATGAACAACACTTATGTGTTTTAAAGTGAAACTACACAAGTAGGTAGTTTCAGTGTGGCAACATGGGATTTCTAGTTATCTACTACAAAATGCTATGGGAATATTATGATGTCGGTCTTACAATAAAATAGGTTGAGAATAATAATAAAAAACGTGTTTATTTGTTTATAAGTAAAGTGTATGATATGAATCAACACCACATGACATGGCATGTTGTCTATAGCCTAGGAGAGTTTGCCTGTTTCTACATCTAATACACGAAACTCAACAAGCACACCAGGAAAATATTAACACGGAAAAAAGGGGAAAAACACCTTCATAACCAAATGAGGAAGCTTAAGGTCACCTTAAATTTCCTAATGGACTCCTTACTGTGTTAGTGAACCCAAAACACTGAAACGAGCGGAGGTTACATAGGTATTTAAAGGTATTTAAAGATGAATTCAACCAAAATTTAAACCAAAATTCAGTTTAGATCATTTTTGATAAATATAACAAGATGATGACGTCATAAGGGGTAAATGTTAGATTTATTTAGGATTTGAAAGATGAAAATGTGTCAACAGAGACAGAGAGGGCAAATATGGTCATACCGGATTCAGGTGCGTTTTCCCCGCCCCCCTCGCACGGCACCGCCTATGCAAATTAGCCCGACGTCATGAGAGTAATTCTCTTATAAATTTTACTGTTCAGGTCCTTACTCCGTCAGGTGGACAACAACTACCAAACGGAGTATAATCCAGGATAAGCTTTGCTTTGAATTTGAATTCAACTTTTAAGCGTGTGCTCGCGCTCGTTTGGTTCCTCATTTCACCTGTGAGTGCGCGCGCTTTACTTCCTCTCCAAAACAGGTTTGACCGGGACACACCTGCGCCAAGAAAAGGAGCCTTGTTGGGCGCGTCGACTGCATTCTCCATTCGGTCTTTGACCTCTGCGGGAGACGGACGCATAAGAAGCGGACAGACGAAGACTTTTTTTCTTCACGTTTGATCATGAAAATGTGGATTTTTGCTGTTCTGGCCGCTCTCGCGGTCGGAGCCTCAGCTCAGTTCTGTAAGTAGTTGAAATTTGGTATAAAATTTTATTCGGCTGAAAAATGCACAGTTCAGGTCGACGTAGATTTGATGGAAATTTTCAGAAAAACAAACATTTTGAAAGTTTCGAGCAGCTTTATATTTATTATCTTTCTGTGAGATTTAGTTTTGCTTGTTTTATTTGTTAAGATATTGTAATTAGCCGCCAGAGTTGGACCAAGAAGCTGTTTTTAATGTAACACTAGCTAGTTTTGTTGGTGGGTGGGGGTTGGGAAGGTTTGTTCCGCTCTGTGGGGAGAAACCAACGCCCAGGTAAACCTGCCAGTCTACCTGTTGAACTTAACGTCTCCGTTTCGAGCTGTAAAGAAGACAAAACACTAAATCTTATCATACCAAGCAGCCGAAAGATTAGTCGTTATATTATAGTGCAGCTTTATTTTCTTTTTAAACTTCATGAAGTCACAGTATAGTAATGCGGTTATGTATTTGAGTTCCTGTTAATAACCTGCAAGTGTGCTGGTGTTTTTTTTTCCTTTCTCCTTAGGTACATGTGACAGTATGAAGTGGGCTGCATGCGACGGATCCCCATGTTCGTGTACTCTTTTGATTGGTGATAATGTAAAACAGCCCATAAACTGCGCAGCATGTAAGTTTAGAAGCGGTAAAGGGGCTCCTTCCTGTTTCATGTCCTCTGTTTGACACTCCAGCTTGCTCATGGTGTGCATTTTGTTTCCCCCCTCAGTGATCCCCAAGTGCTTCTTGATGAAAGCTGAAATGTACAGAGCTAGAAAGGGTCTGAGCACTCGTAGTATTGCAGGAAAGCCAGATGAAACTGCTCTTGTGGACAACGATGGCATCTATGACCCCGATTGTGAAAATGACGGCAAATTCAAAGCCAAGCAGTGCAACGGCACAGATGTGTGCTGGTGCGTCAACAGCGCTGGAGTTCGCAGGTCTGACAAGGGAGACAAGAACCTCAAGTGTGAGAAGCTGGTGGAGACCTAGTAAGTGATTTCACTGTAGTGAAGGATTGCCAGGAGGAAGACTAGTTAAAGTATTCAACATCATTTCTTTATTATTTTCCCTTCTTCCAGCTGGGTCCGTCTTCAGCTGACACACAAGGAGGCGACCGCTAATGTGGATAAAGACAAGTTGAAGACGTAAGTCCACTTCAGCCCTTATTAAAAGTTAAAAAGCATGCTGAGGCTGACATTTCCAAATCTCAAAATCCTAATTTCTTTTTTGAAAACAGTGCCATTGGGAGTGAAATTGACAAGCGTTACCAAATTAACCCCAGCCTGGTGAAGGACGTTCAGGTGAGTGAGAGACCAACAAAAAACTGCTTATAATTTAGAACAAAGCAAAAGGCACCACAGCCATGCTAACGAACATCCTGTCATTCTACAGTATGACCCAGACGCTCGCATGATTGTGGTTGATGTGAAGAAGGAGAAAGGAGACCGCACAAATGATCTGTCCAGAATGGCCTACTACATGGAGAAAGACGTATGTAGAACCTTTTTGTTTGTGTGTGTGCGTTTTGTATAATGGACCCATTGCCTAACTTCATCATTTCACGTGACTTTCTGCAGGTGAAGTTGCTGCCACTTTTTAACAACGAGAGCAGACGCTTTACTCCTTCTGTGGATGGGCAGAATCTGGGGATGGAGAATATCTTCGTGTACTATGTGGACGAGGAGGCCCCGACCATGACCATGAAGCACTTGACAGGCGGGATCATCGCCGTCATCGTGGTGGTGGTGCTGGCTGTGATCGCTGGCCTGCTGGCTGTGGTGAGTGCATCTGCTTGTCAGAAGTGTCATTTAGAGAACAAATGTTAAAACAAAAGCCGTAATTTAGTTTCTTCCCTCTGTTTTTGTAGTTCTTTGTCCAGAAGCGACAGAGGCGGTACAAAAAAACTCAGGTGAGATAAACAACCTGTTGTCGGTAAATTCATCTTTTGAGAAAAAGGAAAAAAGGGTCATTGTATAAACTTTTTTCTGTGTCTGCTCTTTCCTCCAATTCAGCAAAGAGAGATGGAACAAATGTAAAGCAGAGAGAGTGTGAAAAGTCGACGCATACAATCGCCTTTTTTGGATTACCTTCTTTTGTTTTGTTTTTTTCTTCGCTGTGGGAGTGTGCCATTTTTATCTTTTGAGACTTGCAGATTGTAAATGAATAATCAACTTTTTTTTCTTTGTTGGGGTGTCAGTACTACTACAATTTATTTATAAATCATGTAAAGTCTTAAAGCATCATCCCTCTGGTCTACATGCCATATAAAGTACTGTGCATTTTTAAAGTGTGCCTAACATGCCTCATTTTAACATTAGAATTTAAATTCCACATAGAGTGTACAGTTTCTTACTTTCTATTGTGTTTGTTTGGATTGTTTTTAATAAAACATGCTTTAAAAGACACTGTATGAAGCAGGTTTCTTGATGTTTTGGCTGAACTTTGCTGTATTTTTCCACTGTTACCAGACTAAATGTGTGGGATGAGTACAAGATGGAGGAAACCACTGAACATGATGTGGCTCTGATCTGTTCGAAGCTGATTTAAAGCGGTGTGGGATTTTATTTATGTCTTCCCTTCCTCGATACTCCACCTCTCAGACATGTTTTGGTACATTTCCTTAGAAGCCTAAAGCCTCCATTATCTGGGAAGATGGCTGCTTTGATAGTCGTCGTTCGTAATAGGCACTTTGTTTACAGGGGGCAGGTCTGCTGGAGGGTTTCTCTCTAGATCAGCTCCTGCACAGGTGTGGCAGGAATCATTTTAAATGTGCTTTTCAAAGATGACTTTCATGCGTTCAGCAAAACTCACAGATCTTAGCAGTTTTGTGCCACTGTTGGCCAAGATGAGTTGTTTTTGTGTGTGTCACACTGCCTCAGATGAGACGGAGACATCCTGTTATTGCGGGAGGAGGTAGTCATTTCTAGCTGCGCTCAGGAGTCATTTGGCGACGTGTTGAACCTGTCCGACAGGTTCCATCTCACTCACGAATGCATGCATATACTTGTACAGAGTGCCGTTGGTTTAAAATGGCAGGGCAGGAATGATTGACTGAGTCAGGTGAAAGGGTCCAAGTCCAAGTGGCCTAAAAAGCAGACATCTCCTCATCAAACAGAAACTGTAAAGTTGGCATTATCTTTTAATCTGAATATAAAAATCAACTGCCTGGTTTCCTGTTGCAACATGTTTGCATTGCAAGAAAGATGTGGTTGGTTCTGTACGGCTGTGGTCCGTGAAGCTAGCACTCGATGAGGCCGTGCTTGTTTACACTTTTTCAGTGTAGAGCCTTGCTGAAGGTTGGAGCACATTTTAAAGAATACTGACCAAAAAGCCTAACACCTTCCTGTTTATCGTATGTATTTGCATTTTATTTTCAACGCATCAGCAGTTGACTTACTTTCTTTTAACTTCAGTCCCCACATAAAGCACAGTATCAGTCACCTGCTCTACCTTAGTTCCCTCTGGCCTCACCCAGCGCGCTCCCGTGAGCCCTGCCCCCTCCCTCTAGCTCCATAGCAACAGGAGCACAAAAGGAGATCTCTAACTTGTTCAGCCAGGTTAGGTATCATATATCTTCTCTCCTTTTACCCTCCCCCACACCTCGATTCTGTGAAAGACTGCCGGAATGAAGGTGTGCCGCTCGCTGTGAGGTACCTGCTGCAGGTATCGACATGTCAGTTTTCGGTTTGCTTCAGTGAGGAGAATTTAAAGCTTACTATAGATTTGGACAGTTTCCTACAGGGCAAGGATTTTTATATGAATGTCAGGGATTTACACCAGTGGCTCAAGCAAACTTTTATTTCCAGGATTTAGATACAATGTGTTCCATGTCACAAATAAATAGAGCCTGATTATTCTCACTGTATACAGGATCAAGATAATACTAGGAGTACCTTACATTAAACTGTCATGCCTTTCCAGTTTGTCTTTAGGTTTATATCGGATTCGGTTTCGTGTTCTGTCACACCAGCTAAAAAAGAAAAACTTTACAGTTCTCTGGAATCTATTCAACGACCAACGGACGTTTTCAACAACATGCTAAAAACACATTTGCCACATCTTCTCACCTTCTTTTTACATACTTTTTTTAAAAATACACATTTCTTAAAGTGGAGTTCACACTGCAAAATTTTCCTCAAAAAAGACCCCTTAGCCATTAGTGTGTGTGTTTGTTTTTTTTATTATCCACACCTTTTACAATTACAACTTCTTTCTCATTCAAACTTGGCAGCCATCAAGGCTCCATTTTGAATGTTTTCTCACCGTATTGTTTACTGGAAAAATGGGCAGTGGTGTTTCATCACTGTCTTCCAGTTTGACCTGTTCACAGCACAGTTTTCATTCACCTTTAATCTTGTTCCTGACATGAACCGAGGATTTTTTTTTTGTGTGTCTATGGAGGTGGAAAGTTTATGATGAATGCTTAGACTGGACTGGAACCTTCTGGGCAGAAAAAAATGAAGCCAATGCAAAGTGCAGTTCCTCGCATGGCCACTTGAGGCTGGATACAAAAGCAAGACAATTCCTTTAAACTCCTGTGTTAAAATGCCAAACTTTGACTTCATAACAACTAAAGAAGGAAGGTAATTTTTTTAAAATAATACCTAAGATTTTAGAGTTTAATACCTAACACGGGGCAGTTGTAGCAGATGGCCACTAATTTGAGCCACTGAACTGTGCAACGGACTCAGTATAGAGGAATGTGTGTCATAAAGAAACAGTTGTACATAAAGTACAGTTTTCCATACTTCCCCAAAAGCTTTCAAGTAACATTCTGAGTGGAGACCTCCTGCTGATTCTAGCCACTGACCTCACGAGAAAGGCCTTATGTATTTGTACATGATTAAAGTTTTACCACTCTCCTGGCTGTTCAGTAACCAGGAGCACAAAGAGGACAATCTGGTTCCTTTATAACAACACAACCCACTAAGTCCACAGCTCTTTTTCTCACACCTACTGCAAAAAGGAGCACACAGCCTCGGATGAGGTGGTTTAAACACATTTTAAACAGCTGTGCTCCACTTCCATCTGGTTACCTGTTATTGCCTCCCGCTTTCATCATAATGTCCTTCATTATGCATGACTGTAACACTAAGAGTTTTACTTCCTGCTAGAGCCACTCTGCCCTTGCAGGAAGGCAGGAAACAACAGGCGCCCTCTCTAAATGATTTCTTAATAACAACTGATCATTACCTCCTCTGCACTGTGCATTACTTTTTAAAGGCAGGAATACAAAAATTAACTTAACACACATGGAAATGTACCAGGTAACACAACATAGATAGAGACGTTTCAGAACATTTGCTCAGTTTGTCAGTGAATACTGTTGACTTTTCTCCTTGGAGTGACAAAATGAAAGCAACACAATCATCAGGGACACAAAAAACGTTAAGCAAAGCCTCTTGGTGCTTCTCGACCCCATTGTACCTTTGTATAAAGCCTTTAGCTCCAGTCTGAGCCACAGATCTCATC
Organism: Etia nguti; assembly: GCA_015106755.1. Lineage (NCBI taxonomy): Eukaryota > Metazoa > Chordata > Actinopteri > Cichliformes > Cichlidae > Etia > Etia nguti. The sequence goes on along the minus strand of VUQG01031764.1, from coordinate 4,941 downwards.
AAGTGTTCTGAGGAAGGTACCAAGGCGCTGCATGGTGAAATCTGCAAATTGCTGCAACTTCAGCTGGTCTGCGATATTAAACTGCACTCAGATATGTTTTTGTTAGCGCCCGGCTTGTCACGGAGGGGTAACCGTTCCACTTTTCAGAATTTAGCTGGGCTAAAGTGCACAGATGAAACCATGCAACTAAAAATCCTACATTTTCTAAAGTAAATTAAGACCAGGGTGTAAGTCTTTGTGCCATCACAGCAGAGTGGGGGCCTTGCTGGGGCGTCCCAGAGCTGGTGGGGATTTGCTCCTCAACTCTTTGCTCTTCAGGCTCACGGGCTGAGCCACCATCAGGGCCGGGGCAGACAGGTGGTGGGCGGCGGCCTTCTGCTGATGTGCACTGTTGATGTAACTGGAAATGAGGAGGGTGACCTCCCTGATCTGTGGACAAAACAAAAACACGGATGCATTTCAGTTTTTGTTCATCTCATAAACTGTATAGAAAAGATGGACATGGTCTTTGAGTCTAAAGAGTGAAGCCGATGCAGAAGCGCTTGTATGATTTCTAAAGGTCTGCAGGAGAGAAAGCCCCCTGTTTGCAGAGAGAAGTCGACTGTATAGAAGGAAAACAACCCCACTTCTTACCTGATCTATGACCTCAGATAGATCAAGTAAGTTTGTTTGTGGTCGCAGTTGTGGGTTTCAGGTCTTCTCTATAAATACATTATCTTGCATTTGTTTATAATTTGGTAAGAAATGCACAGCAGCTAAAGGAATAGCATTTAAGCCAAGTTGTCAGTGTAAAAGATTCAAACATGAAGCTAACTACAGCACCAAGTGTCATTCGTGAAACATTTACCAAGACATTTTTTATTTTGTCTGTATCCAGAAGAATGTAGTATAGAGATGAACGAACTTCTGTTTTTTAATGTCAAAAAGACAGTAGCACTGTTTTAAATTGAAAAAAGACCAAATGTTACTCAATGGATAAGACAAAGCTTTAGCTTTAAAAGAAGGTAAAACAGATGAACTTGTTTGAATCATGCAGTATTTGTTCTGCTGCAATTTTGTGTGAAGTTCAGCAGTTTGTTTTCTGTTCTTCCCTTTTTCTATAGAGAACTGGAGAATAGAGGAACAGTGGTTAGCACTGTTGGCTTACAGTAAGAAGACCCTGGGTTCAAATCCACCGGCAGGCCGTGCGGAGGCTGCGTGTTCTGTGCGTTCTCTATAGGTACTCCAGCTTCCTCCCACAAATGACCACAGACATGAATGTAGTAATAACTGATGATTCTAAATTGGGTGTTGGTGTGGATGTGAGCATGTACGGTTGTCTGTCTCACTCTGTGTTAGGCCTGCAATAGACTAGACCTATCCAGGGTGTGCCCTGCCTCTCACCCCATGACAGCCTCCCCACGACCCTCGGCTAAGTGCAAGAAAATGGATGGATGTTTAAAAAATAATAAAGGTATTCTTAAAAAAACACTAAACTCACACATTTTGTGTTTAACAAAAGCCAAAACACTCACCTCAAGGATTGACAAAGAATTAGACACCCATCTTTTACATAATGTCTGTGTTATTTCCTTGTATCAGTGCCTTTAATTTCACAGAGAAATCCCTGTTACATTCTGTTTCACGTGTTCTTTGGTCTGCTCCCCTCATTACAGGTAATGGAGAATCAGACAGGAGTTAATTGTCTAACCTGTCCTGTTGTTTTGCAACATGTACTGACACATACTGACTAATATAGAATGAGTGGAATGAAAGGCAGCAGTGTGACACAATTTTAACTTTTACTACTACAACAAATGTGCCATCCATTTTAAGAATACAAACTCTGCTTGGCTGTCTGGACTGTCGCCCTCTGGCACGACCACGGCCCGCCCTCTCACTGACCTTGGAGGGGTCCATAGCAAACAGATGTTTCTCTGTAGGTTTGTCTTTGGTGGCGTTAGCGCCGACGTTCTGACCCATCACCAGCATGAAGTCCTGCTTGCAGCCTCCAAATGTCATCAGGTTCTTGTAGGAGTGGGACACCAGCAGTTTCTGAGTACACAGACACAAAAATAAATTGTGATAACAGAATTTCGATTAAAAAAATAAGATGTGAAATGTACAAACTGAATTCTGGGCGTCAGTTTCTGAGATAAAAGCAAACAACACACCCTCATGTATTCTGTCAGCAAATTTCAGCCGCCACTTTTTCTGAAGATTTGCAAGTCAAAAATGATATAAAGCTCTGTGCTTTGCATCATGATATTTAAAAGTAATTTTACACCATATGCAAATGTTTACTTCTGGAGTTGGAAGAAACACAAGACAACTAAATAACTGTTAGTCTGAAATCACGGCAGCAAAGCGGAGGAATCTTTCCTCTGCAGGTTTCTGAGACCGTGTTGCACAAAGCTGCTCACGATGGAGTTGTGCTCCAGAACGCTGATCCCATCTTCATGTACAGCCAGCCAAACACGAACACCCGGCTCCGGAGAGGGCGTGATGGACTAAAACAAAAAGAACAGAGGCTGAGGTTAGTTCTGAACATATTTTCATGCCTGTGAGGCATTCTCAGAGTAAGATGTGTCAAAAAACTCACTCTGTCCGATATTGTTTACACTGTAGTGGGAAAAAATGCAAAGAAACCTATTTGGAGGTTTTTATTCCCTAGTTTTTTCTATTCTTTTGAGCACACTGACAGTTTATTTAGTTTATATGTTGGCCTCCATTCGTGCTACTTGTTTTAATTTGTAACATATATTCAGTATCTGAGATGATAAGATAAACTTTATTTACAAATAGATTACTGCTCACACATGCTCACCTCCGCTTCAAACAGTCTGGCACCAAAGAACGGCCACTTCCTGGCTACGGTCAGGTAGATCCTGACGCACTCTGGTGAACTTCGACCCCTGAGTGAGGCCCAGCGGGCAGAGAGACGCTGTAGCAGTTGTCTGAGGGAAAGGAGATTTTTTTTACAGTTTTGGAAGTCCTTTTTGACCATTAAAGACTTGAAAAAACACAGACAGGTACTGTATGATGACAGAAAAACAAAACACAAACAGTCACGGAGCCGCTTTCTGGGATGAAAACCTTGGCGTTATAGGCGTAATATAAGACTATAAAAGCATAAACAGATAACGTCCATGCACTACAAAGTAGGACGTGTGAGTTCAGAATTAAAGTTTGTGTCTGGTACCTGAGCTGCTCCTCAGATGTGCTCCTGCGGTAATGTTTGGGGTAGAATCTGTCCAACACCTGCTTCAGGTTCTGGTTAGACTTAGTCTGGGCCGATCCAGAGGTGGAAAAGGGACGCTCAAAATCTCCAAATTCCACCTGAACACAGACACGGAGTGCAGGCACTAAGTATTCTGAAATTCTTCATGCTCTGTTTCTCACACTTTAATCCAAGAGTGGATACGGCATACGTGGCACTTTTCACCTATAAATTAAGTAAAAAGGGAAGAAAAGTGTGGCAGATATCAGTGTTTTTAGACCAGGGCCTGAGTTACACATGAACCCGGAGCTTTATCCATAAAGCCAGGCCACATTAAACACCGTGTGAAAGAGATATGAAATGCAAGAAGTGAGCTAAAAGAACAATCACTTGATATCAGACCTGTGCGAGCAGGGCGGCCATTTCCAGAGCCAGCTCCTTGTTGACAGGAAAGTGTCCGGCTACGATGGCTTCATTGGTCTGATATGCCAGCAGTAACCTCTCCCTCTCTGACTCCCCCCTCACTTGGAGAGAGAAGTAAAGTCTGGAGATGGAGAGGAAAAGTTAAAGAGAACCAATATGAGGACAAAGTGACCGGGTGATAAATCCTCCTGAGTGAAACATGTAATCCAGGCAGTAATCCCAGTCCACATTTCCCCCTTTGTGTGGTGACAACAAATCCTGATCTTTATATGCGGTCTGCCTCTGATCCGCCATCTAGTTTAATTTACAGTGAACAGTGATGCCATCAAATATAATCTAATTATTTAACACTGAACTGCAACAGACAAAGTGAATTAAAGGGGATGAAATCAATTATTATTATTTAATTTGGGGTTTTATTTATTTTTGTATTTGTCCTTTTTTCTCAAACTTGCAACACAGTACACAGACTCAAGCTTCACAAAAGCTTTCGTGCAGCTTTTCTCACATGTGTGCCAGTAGCATTTGGCATCCATGGTGGATCTCCAAACCCTTGTATGGCTACCAACATACTACCCAGCTGTAACCTTTAGCGACCCTCAATAAGCAGAATACCCAGTTGTGGTTTTTGATATGGGCGACATGGACCGTTGCCCAGCGTGGCATCGTGGGCTTCGGCAAAAAAAGTTGCTTGCACCCATGCCGGTGCATGATGTCAGAGGGCTCCCTCCGTTTGCGAGGGGCGGGGCAGCGGGGGATCTAATAACCAGCTCGCAAAATAAAACAAAATAAAAACAAACCAACAAACACAAACGCACCAGACATTATGATATAGACTTATAATTTGCACCAATGTTTTTTCTAAATTCTATCACACACATATGCGAAAAGTGAGCGCGAGGGCCCTCGGTGCGCCTGCTTGCTGCTGCTGTTATGCTGAAGTCTCACACACAACCTGTCCAAAGGGGAGGGGAGCGGGCTGCTTCCAAACAGAGAACATTTTATTCATAATGTTGTCAGTCCAAGCCCATTACAATATTATATACAATATTAATTCGCCATTAATTGGAAGAGATGTATTGTTGATTTGTATCCTATTCTCAATGTATGACGAACTATAATGGCTGTTTGTTATTCGTTTGCTATCTATACATCTATATATATATATATATATATATATATATATATATATATATATATATATATATATATATATATATATATATATATATATATATGTATATATGTATGTATATATATATATATATACATATATACACATATACACACACATATGTATATATATATATATATGTGTA